>MVBO01000016.1:0-203063 GCA_002261195.1 Bifiguratus adelaidae
TTGGGATACTCACAGAACAACGTTGACCACTGTCCGAGGATACACGCCAGAGCAAGCCCTGGCTCTAAACCTTCAATACAAATTGGAGAATAGAAGGCAGGTGCGGCTGGTCCTTCCTCGCAATAGGCCGGTCGGCAACTTCGAGACACTAGAGGAGATAGCTCACGGCTTGTTGGGAGCGATCAAAGGTATAGTATCCAGATTGGCTTGCTAACGAGTTCACTCACGCCTACGCCTCATTAGCTCATCGATCGTTCTTCTTCAAGGCCCATATACTCCATCGAGACATATCAGAGCGCAATGTCCTCCTTGGGGAGCCTGGATCAGGCCAAGGCTTTTAATCGATCTGGACATGGCTGCATTGGATGCTAGATCTTGGGAAGGTAGTTCGGCGTACCGAACGGGTCCAGTTGTGGACGGAAGCCCTCCTTTTAAACGGAGCCGCCAATACCTTGAGAAGGAAAATGAACCTCCTTCAAACGATATCGATGCTGAAAGTGGCGAGGCGATATCAGAAGATCAGGGAGATCTGGAAACCGAAGCTCATAAGGCGCAGCGTACGGTAGGTGCAAAGAGCACTGTTGGCATTTTTGAGCTTACACATTTTCTCAGGTGACTCTGGTTTGCCTTCTCGGACTGTTAACAAAGGCACAGGCACCCAGTTTCTGATGTTCATCCAAAGCGCTTATATTCCCTATACCAGAGGTCAAGAGCGCCCCCAAATAGGCGTCTATGTAGCTAGGCTTTCCGATCATCTGTTAAGAATAACGTTGTCTTGTATCTATTATAAACACACCGATCAAGGAATGAGGTTGGGATTCACGCTGTAGTATTTAAATCATATACTTGATACCGACAAGAACTGAGCTGTGAAGACATTCCGATCGCTTCCACGCGATAACCGTTTCATAAAAGACGTCCCAAGCATCATAACAGAACTCGTCGAAACCTGAGCTCGACATCACAGTTAACCTGGAGACAAATTCGCGATCAGATAACGGCAGTCTGCCACTGTTTTCCAACAGCATCATCCGCAGCGGCAGCGAATTTCATACTTTGCCTCCAAGCTTGTAATTCAAGTTGTGGATGGAGTTGAGGATGCGTAATATCTTTGGACGAATGATGGCTCCGCTCTGCATGATAGTTCAAATTATCAGTGTCCACCTCCACAGATGGTTTGTCTTCGCACTTCACATTTTAGGGCGCTTCTGTGAACAGTAGACTGTGAAAGCTTGTATGATCCCGCCAGACCGTGGAGGATGCGACCCATCATATTTCCTCGGCAGACCTTCGCCATTGCGCGATCAAGTCCTCTCCAACCGGAGTCATGCTTTCCTGTACCTGTCGTCTGAAAAGGCTATAAACATCTTTTCGGCTCCATTCTTCTGCCTCCAACGCAGCGAGCAATCCCGCATATCGACTATATCGATATGTTGTGACACGCCAGCTGCTCTCAATAGCGGTTTTGAACTGACTCGGGTAGAAAGATAGAGGTCCACGCATTACCTTGTCGACACTCAGTCCCATGTGTTGCAACAGTTGCCTCACGACTGGACGCCTTCTTTGCACTGTCTCGATATAGCATTCCTCTGCAACTTGAATAGCTTAAAATTGGATTGACAAAGGAACACAGTAAAAGGAAGTGTTGAAATTGGAAGCGCAAAAAAGACCAATACAAGCAGGCAGTAGTAGAGAATAACAATGGCGCGAGGAATATAGCTATATATAGTCCATAGAGGATAATAAGAGGTATCGACCACTTGGCTGTGGGTATCATGACCCGCAATCTTTTCCTTTCAACAGTGGTACGCAATTGAGGAAGGAAACGGGCATTGCCTGACCATACCGCTTTCAAATACCCACGGGCGTGCGGATGTGTGGACGCGTTACCCGGCGATAGCACAGCTCTTCGTGATAACGGTAAAATATGGCTGCGGCTAACTGGATGCTGCGACCCATAAATCCTTAACAAATCTGGCGTCCCTACCAAGCTATACCTGGTATGGATCTCATTGCTCAAGTCAACGGCCGCTAGCCACTCCCACTATTGTCGTCCTGAAGCTTCTATAGACGACGATGATCATGTCACGTGCACTGTTTATCGATCGATTAGAATACTAAACTAGCAACATTGTGCAGCTTTTCTAGAAAACAAACGAAAGCAAAGTTTAACGTTTTCTGTTGGCGACAATAACCAACGGTATTATGGGCTTTAGTTGGCAACACCATAGGGGCCGAAATCCGGGGTCCCGCCCAGAGTGCCAAAGATGTCACCTATATAATTCTTGGGAGCATACCTACCGTCGTTGTACTTTTCCCAGTTCTTGATGACATCATTCACAAATGGGCTTCCCGCTAGCACCAGATTTTCCAGAGAGGTGTCGAAGGCACCTACGTTAGCGTAGAGGAGGCCGTAGACAGCGTCGTTCGCGGTCGAAGGCGGGCTGCGATCAAAGTTACTGGCCGTTCGCATGACGACAATACGACCGAAATCGACCAACTTGGCAAGGGCAGCTCTTAGCAGCGCTCCCAAGGTGGCGTTATCTTCGTTTGCGGTAGCACAGTAATGGCCCATGCCATTGGTCATCAAGGCTGTGAAATTGCCAAAGCTCTCAGCCAGATCGCTGCCTGTGAACCAGACTTCAGATGCAGCGGCGTCACACTTGACTGCCTTCGAGGGTTGGTTGGCCGGAGCATAGTTGTAAAGCGCTCGGTAAATCTTGGCGGTGTCCGAATCTGCCTACTTGACCTTTCTAGCCAATTCGACGACTCGATCCCGAAGGGCCACATTGAGCTCAAAGACTTCGGTACCGTACAAACTCGTAGGATACTCGCCAAGGGCCTACGTTCCAAGCGGCCAGTATCCGGTCGACCAATTGGCTGGCTTCTGACGAGCGTCCACCTCATACTGCAGGCCTACCTCGACCGCAAAGCGCGCAAAGCGCGCAAATGTAGCTGATCCAATGGTGCCCTCATACGGATTGATACCGGCAATGCCGGCGATCATGAAAAATGTTTTGGTGAAGTCAAACAGTGGGTTCAACACGAGAGCAGCCGTAGTAGCGGCGGCATTGAATCCGCCTTCGCCGACGGTGACCTGACAGACCTCATAGTCGCTGTCGCAGTGAATGTATGGATAGAGCGGAGAAAGACCGGGAATGGAAATGTTGTTCTTTAGACAATAAGGCTCGAGCCAGACATCCTGTTCGGACACAAACTGGGATGACGGTCAGCGCATGGTCCTAACGATGGGAGCCTACGGATGCCTGCCGAACCAGGCTCTGACCTTACGCAGGTTACCTCACTTACCATCGAAATGATCACTACTTTGGGCGCGAAGATCGCAAACCGTTGACTGGGAACGGTCGAGAAGCTCTCGTCTCGCTTCTCGAAGCGCTTAGCTTCTTGCGCAGGATAAGCCAACACAGCAGCAGCGAGCAGCGGAACGAACCAAGCACTTTTCAAGTTAACCATCTCAGGTCTTGGCATGTGGGCATTTCCCATTTCATTTTATACGTTCGGTGATATTCCCTATCGCTTCGCATGTATTTCCTATTTCGCTGCGTTTTGCCTCGAAAAGGATAGTGTCACAGACATGTGGTTACTAAACAGCCGATGGAAGTGGCTCCAGACACGGTTCCTGAACTGTCGTTGGTTTCATCCTAAGTCGGCGTATAGCACGGCGAAAAGCCTGACTTTTTATGGCTGGCTTTACAGTCTGCCATTTCCAGTTGAGTAAAAGAAATGCATGTGCGCAACTGATCGTCCCGACGCAGTCTTTACCCACACTGGAACAAAGTCAACCAGTATAGAGAACGAGCAGTTGGGCTTGAGGAGGCAAGTGCATGATTTGACCACATATTCGGGATAAGCCAATGTATCTTTTTCAATGAAGTCTCTTGTGCATCATGCGCGTCAATGTATGCCGTCCACATACAGCGCCGCAAAACGTCACCTCGTCTGGAGACTTAGCGCGATAGGGACAACCATGTGGCGTGAAAATGTGGTCAACTCGCATTGTTTGATCATCAAACGGCACATTGTCTCAATCCTGTATCATGGTTTATCCGTGACATGTCGAGGGAAGATTTTTAGCTTCGCGGTTGACCGTGTGGAAGAATCGTTGAGGATCGTTCAGATAACAGATTAGACTAATCGGGTAATGTGTCGCGTGGCCATGAGTGCCTATTTTTTTTGTCTCTCGACGCCCGCCTTCTCTCTTCTCTCCCCGTGGTTCAACCCATATGGACTTCGCCATGGTATCTGTATTGCAAGATCCTTTAGAGAAAGACCTCGAAGCTGGCAGTGGAAACGAGGTTGTGACTCATCACCTCGAGAAAACGGGTGCTCTTCACCATCTCAAGACTCTTGGATCTCAACTTGACGCTTTAGGTGTTGAAACAAGAGGTATTGAGGTAAGATTCGGTTGAATTTGCTTCGAGGGGTGAGACTCAATGGATCTCATTTTAGCGCGTCCCTGAAGATGCTCGGGTGGATACCAAACTTTGGCACAATGGCGAGGTGTGGCTCGCGGCCAATTGTGTGATACCGTCTTTTGGTATTGGCATTCTCGGACCTGGTCTCTTTGGCTTGGGACTTGGCGACTCTCTTCTTACAATTATCCTCATCAACCTTTTCGCAACCATTTTCGTTGCTTTACTCTCCACATTCGGCCCCAAGCTTGGTCTACGACAAATGGTTGGATCTCGGTATTCTTGGGGTTGGTACGGTACTAAATTCGTAGCCTTGCTGAATTGCATTGCCTGTATCGGTTGGAGTGCCATCAACACCATTGCCGGTGGTCAAATTCTCCGTGTGGTTGCCAACGAAACCCTATCAAACGCTGTGGGTATCGTCATCATTGCCATCATCACTCTTGTGCTCGGCTTTGCTGGATACAAGTACGTGCATGTTTACGAGCGTTACAGCTGGATTCCTACTGCGATTGCTTTTATCATCATGCTCGGAGTTTCTGCCAAGCATTTCGTCAACGTTCCCATGCCAGTCGGCATCTCCGAAGCCGGTGATGTCCTTTCGTTCGCTGGTACTATCTGGGGTTTTGCTATCGGTTGGACCTCGCTCGCCAGTGATTACAATGTCTACATGCCTGCAGAAGCTCCTGCCATCAAACTTGCGCTCTGGGCCTACGTTGGTCTCAATATCCCTCTTATCCTAGTGCAAATGCTCGGTGCTGCTGTCATGGCGGCCACTACCGCTGACGCTGGATGGGCAGCTCTTTATGCGAACGAGCAGCTCGGAGGTCTCGTCTGGGCAGCTCTGCAATCTGTGGGAGGTTTTGGAAAATTCCTCATGGTCATATTCATGCTTTCTGTGGTTGCAAACAACATCATCAACATCTATTCCCTTGGTCTATCCATGCAAGTTCTTGGTACATGGTTTCAGTATATCCCTAGAAACGTCTATGCCATCATTGGAACCGGTATCTACATTCCCATTGCCATCGTCGGCGCCACCAACTTTGCCGCAAGTCTGGAAAACTTTATGAACGTTCTCGGATACTGGCTTGCCATCTATGTCACCATCTATGTCGAAGAGTTTATCATCTTTAGGAAATGCAATTACGCCAATTACTTTACCGCCGAAACCTGGAACGACCCCAAATCACATACCGTCGGTATTGCCGCTTTTCTTGCTCTATGTTGTGGTATAGCTGGTGCTGTGCTTGGTATGGACCAAGTATGGTGGGTTGGACCTCTTGCCAAGCCTATCGGAGAATTTGGAGGGGATATTGGATTCGAGTTGGCCACTGGCTTCACTGCTGTGGCTTTTCCGCCGTTGAGGTGGCTGGAAGCAAAGTTCCTCAGAAGCCGTGGGTACAACTTGTGAGAAAAAAAAACACGACGACATTTATACTTGTGTGGAAAACCATGGAACGTTGTATAGCATGTATTCCCTCAAGACTGGCTAATAGTTCTTCTATAATTAAAAGATGTTTATACGCTTAACCTTTGAAAATATCTCTTGGTTAATGCGTGCAGGCCAGACCTATCTGTGACCATCCATTTCTGTAACTGGGCACGACATGCAATCTAGGAAGGAACAAGACGGTCCCATCGCCCATGAAGGTACATTGACCAAGGTTCTGTTTCATCCGAGCGAGTTTTTAGAATACCAGACGACTTCAACGTTCATTTCGTATTGTTGTTGAAGGTGATAAAATTTATGCACCACGCTTGTCTGTCTACACAAAAATCATCTACAATCTCTATTGTGACCATCTTTGCTCCATCTTCCTCAAATTCGAATCAGGGATTGTGTTCATATTTACTGACAGGTTCGTCGTATCCAGCCGACAAATCAACATGATTGAGATCAACAAATGTTGTTTTTGAGTAAATCTTCCAGCCAAAGAACGCGATGTAAAAGATGGGCACTGTCAAGTAGGCTGCAAGGAAGTTTTGGTAATCTACACATCAAATCATGGTGAGACCTCGGCTTATCATGAAAAAAACATGTCTTTTTGCTTACTGAAAGTGGGGATGAAGGTTGTGAAGCTATTGAAAAGAATAATGACGGAAAAGGAGATGGCAGCGAAATAAGCTGGAATGGGTTGGAACCATGCACGAAGCTGAAGCTTGTTACGATCAATGCGTTGGATTTTTGTGGCATTATGGAATCGTATGTAGGCGACGCAAATCGATGTCCAACAAACGAGACTTGCCAAGGCTGCGTAAACAACGAAATTGGTCAACATGAATATCATTGATCCTGTGGTAGATACTTGCTCGAAAGATTCGTCAACCAGCTGAACACTTGTGCAGAACCACTTCCCAAGGTGAGGAATGCTAATAATCCGAGGCAACTTGTAGCAAGGACAGCAACGTTCTTGAGGAGGCATACACATCTTCGTTACCCGCGCTAAATGCAGAAGTCATGACGACGGCATTGATAATATGGGGCAGCACTTTAACTCCAGCGATATTGCACATGACCACGAATGGAGATGAAGTAGCATTGCCACTGCCACTTGCGATAGCACCGAGAAGATCGGGCGAGTTTTGAGGTACGTTGAGACCAACCATCAGGACATACAGGAGATAGAGACCAACTGTCGCAGGAAAATAAAGCAGAATATAAGACGATCATTCGACCCATAGGCTATCGCGCTTAAAGCACGTCGCTTACCAATGCGATAGAATACTGTTCGGACGGTAGAACGCATTGTACTCCTTGGGTTGCGAGCTTCACCAGCAAGCACAGCAATGCCTTCAATACCTCCAAAAGAAAAGGCAGCTTGCGTGAGCACCGCCCTAGGAAAACATGTGAGTTACATCTGTATACTCGTGTGCAAGAAATTGGGCGACTGCTTACCAGAAGCCTAGAACACCTGCCCATGAAGCTGGCTGGATATTATTAAAACTCGAATTAAAAGGCGATTCCCGCCAATATTGGCCGCCAATGTACTCGTGATTCGGTCCACCACCAACATTGATAACAATGCCGAAAATGATTAAACCCACAATGGTCGTCGCCTTCATCATGACGAACCAAAACTGTAATTGCAGGCATCGAAATTGTCAGTGGACAGATCCTTGACACAGCAAGTTCTTGGTATCCATACCTCTATTTCTCCATACCATTAAAGGTAAATTCTACACATTTTGTGCTCGTGCGGTGTTTCAAACCGCGTATTCCTCTACATCTATTAACTCTGGGCCTTCCTCTTGCGGGTAGAAGGAGGAGGAGAGGAGGAGAAGAAGGCTTAAGGTATTCAGGTCGCGAACAGAACGAGAGCTGGTACTTGACAATATTCGCAATGTTTTGACCAGCCATCACATCCCTATGGAAAACCTTCTGGCAACTTTCGCAATAGAGACGCCGTCTATTCACTTCGGCAACGAAGTCTCGACAACAGGGGCGTTTCTTGGATGTGTAGTACTCGTCTACACCGACAACCAGATAGCCAAGACTTTGCACCTAGGAAAGAGTAGACATGTTAGTTCAGGATGTATCTCCAAAGCGAAACATCCAGACGTACCTTATAGATGACGTAAGAGCCAAAAGAAGTGTGCAGTGAAGAAAGTTGCGTTCTTGTATTAAAGTCGCCGAGACCTACCGCGAACACCACCTGCTTCCCATTGCTCTTTTGTCCGATATGCCCGCCAACTATCTTCAGGATCGCGTTCGTCGCAAGGTCGAACTCTCCACGGCGTGCCTTCTTGGCTTCCCAGGCCATCCTCTTGAACCCGCTGGTGACGTAGAATGGGAAATCCCGGGCGGTAAGGAATTTGTGGGTGTAGTCCTTGCATCTCGTGAGAGAGTAATCCTTGGTAGAGGGAATAGCGTTCTCCGCATCTTGGAGTGCCTTTGGCTTTTCTAAAGATATTGACCCACAACTTCAAAAATGTGGGCGGTGACAAGTATGGCGACAATTGGAGGAAGCGTCGACGCATCTTTATGGATGCCTTGGGTAGCCGAAGGTTACCCGTTTATTTGGAGCAGATCAACGCCGAAGCACAATTCCTCATCAAGAATATCGCAAAGGCAAAGTCCGCGCCGATCGACCCTACCATGTATATGATGCTGCTGACATTCAACACGATTATGAAGACACTGGCAGACTACCGCATTGATGATCCAAATGATCCAGAGCTCGTCGAGGAACTACAGTTCCAAACGAAGCACTTTAAACCCTAACCATAACCCTAGGTAGTGTTCGTCTTGTCGAGTAATAAGCAAACGGGGGTTTCGGATCGACCTTGCACGCGACTGCCAATTCGGGAATTTTGCACGTGGGGATGGTAGTGCCAGGTAACGGGATTCGGAAGGTATGCTTCGTCTTTGATAAGAGCGTTTCAACGTAGGGAAATTGGCTTGTGAAGTTCGTGCTAACGGCGGCTTGCAAAGTGACCAAGGTATGAATTTTGTGGATCTGTACGAATGAACGTAAGCTCACTTCATGTCATTACACCCTCATTGTCACCGAAATTGCGGCCATTCAGATGTTGATTTTGCGTGTCTGTTGGCTTGTATGCCTATGTTCACCTGCTGGTACTGCTTATAGCAGGGATGAGGCTATTACAGCGTGTAAAGCGCGACACGACTTGGAATGAGTGTGTTTGACATTATGCACCTTTCATGGTATGCTGACGTGAGGAATCTGAACCACTTGAGTGCCTTTGTTTCTCCGACTACAACTTCTTTCTGCTAAAGGTAAGCGGCTGACTACATGATGCGAAATACACTGGTGCCATGTCCCGAATGTTGGATGTGTTTATGTGACTTGGTCCGGAGGTCGACATGCAATGGAACGAGTGCGCTTGTTGAAGCTATTGATGTGTATGAAGTGACCGCGTTTCCTCTTCTTTGTTCGGGCACACTTGGTATACGTCCGTTAGTCCAATCGACAGTGGGATTGGTCAACATGCAACATGAGTTCAGGTCCAGTCCGTGCTTTTCAAATGAGATTGTGCGGAATACCTTTAAATGTTCATAAGCTCTGAACCTCCTTCTATAGGAATCACATTGGAACATACAAGAGATGGTCAACCCTTTGACAATAGCCTTACGATTCTGCTTCATCAGCTAGACTGGGGTCCTCCTCCCTGTAGCTTGTACTATAGGAAGCCTAGCCACAACATTGCTATAAGGTTCTCTTGTGTAACTTCTCGACTACCGGTCATCTGTCAGTAGTCATCATGGGCTCTTTCGATTGCTACTGCGCAATCTGCGCAGCTTCTCTTAATGGCGCTCAAGTTGGATCTCGGTCCCAGAAAGCCCGTGAGCGGCGCCAAAAGGTTTTGGAGACCGAACGTCGCAGACGGGGAAATGTAACGGATGCTAACTTGAATGAGAGCGATGAAGTGGAGGAGAAGAAGGAAGAAGGAGATGATGACGAGAACTCCTATGAACCAGATCTTGTGAGCGAAGAGAGTCTTGAATGGCTTTCAATTTCACATTGTCTGGGGTTCAATCCAGATGCTACTGCCATTAGCAAGTGTGTATTGCCCGTCGAGTTGCTGTCACTGTGCTCAGGTGTTGACTGTTCTCAGAGCTTTCATTTCCGGCCCTGGATTTTACTCTGACTATGTAAGCACTTGAATTCTGTATGCCAACACTTTTCTCCTCAAAGGTTGCTGAACAATTATGCAGGGCGGTATCGAGGTTTCGAGTCGCGGTGGTATGTTATTTTGCCATACGAATTAACCAGTATGTACAATCTAATTGGAGTAACAGATCCCAATCAGCCTGATGGGATGTCTATGTTCACATGGTACGACCAGTGTATCGTTCGCCTTGTCAGTTGCTGATGCTCAGAAGCTATTCTACCCTTGATTTGAGCGATAGCGTGGTCTTCCCCTTTCACTGGTGCTGCTTTGAAATTCTGATTAGAGCTCTCACTGGCTCGACAGATGTCAATCAAGTTGACAAAGACGTCGTCTACAACATCATGGCCGAGTTAACTCCAAAATACGGCAGTAGATTGGATCTAGATTACGGAAATATTCAAGCTTCCGAGCAGTTCTGGGAGTCACTCCCTGGCGAAGAGGTAAGCAACGATAATGTTCAGTCCTGAAATGACTGATTCAATCCAGTTCTGCGTAACGCATCCTACCAATCTTCCCGGTTTTGATGAGTATCTACGTATCAGACTTGCACGCAACAACTTCAACATCCCTACCGCCACTCTCGACCTTCAGCAGCGTGTGATTCAAGACCCCTTCAGCAAGTTGTCATATGATGTCCTTTACCGGATCTTCCCTTATCTGCCAGGTGACGCTATACAGGCGCTCATTAAAGCCTCATGGCCAATTTACATTGCCACTGGCGATAATGCATTCTGGAAGCAGCTCATCCTTCGGGACATGCCTTGGTTTTGGGAAGTGCAGGAGCTGATCAAGGAAGAGAGAATCGCCCACCTTGACTACAAAGGCCTCTTTCTCTGGCTGGACAAGATGACGACTCCCAAATACGGCATGGAAGGCCCCTTCATGGGTATTGCCAACCGAAGACGAATCTGGCATACGTGTCAGCAACTCGCAAACCTGTACTTTCAAAGAATATGTGCGGAACCAATCTGCGAGACTGACGAATATGCGAAGGCAATTATTGAGCACAGCAAGTCTCTGCAGATGCCCGTGGTGATGCATCCGCAGCCAAAAGAAGCTGTCAGCGCCGTCTCCACACAATGGGTTCGCTCTTGGGAGAAGTAGACGACCGCGTTGCCACCTTTGAGACCTGTTGGAATGCTGACGGAGCTCTCGTTGGCTTGACTATAGCTTTTGGTCCCGATCGGCGAGTCTTTGGTCGTGCCGCTACTGATGCAGTCGGAAATGATCAGTTAACGAAGCGTGCAACGCGTGTCGCAGGGAATGACTGGATTGACGGGCTGATTTTGCACATTCCTGTTATGAATTTCTTGGACGAAACTGCCCATACTGCCGTGAAGGGTGTCACTGTAAGTCATCACTTATCATGGAACCCGATCAATTCGCTAGCTTTATTTTATACTTACTCCATGGTAGATTGTCTTAAAATCCGGAAAACAGGAAGCGTTCGGCGACGTAAACAACGCAAACAGCCAGCGACCACTCATAGTATCCGATGGCAGTTATGTTGTTGGTGTCACAGGACACATCGGAGGAGTATGTCACTCATATATCGTCGTTCACTCCAAGTTAACTCACTAACAACTGTTCTCTGCAGAACGGTCTCATCTCTCGTCTGGGACTTCTCGAATGTGTGCGTCCACCCTGTAAGTTTCACCTTTCCTAGCTTCCAAGAGTACTCAATCCCTTCCGTACTCCAAAATACTGACCTATCTCGACTTACACAGACGACGATTTCAAGCGCTACGACACCGACCTCTCCCGCACCCACCAAGGCCATACTCCGGGGCCCGTCGCTGGGCACCTCCTCTGGCATTCCTCCGTCAGCAAACTCCCCACTCGCGGTGCCGGCTACAGTATTAACGCGCCCATCTGGTCGCACCCCAGCATTCGTGCCCTCCCATTCCCGAAACCAGGCTTCCGTCCAATGGAAGCGCCCCGCGGAACTGGTCCCGCTGCAGGTGTTGCTGTGGGACAAGGACGCTAGCGAACTTCGGAAAATCAAGCGGATAAGCGCATACGAGATCTTCGGGGATACGCTGCCTGGTAACAGGACGAGAAATCATATTCTCGGCTTGAGTGTGGAGTTCGTGCGAGAGTATTGGGAGCCAAAACGATATGTGGGATTGGAGAGGGAAAGGGATGAGAACGACGATCTGCAAGATTGGAAGGAGGAGCATATGCACCATTTTGAGATTGATGGGCCAGGGGGCGAGTATGTTACAGAGGTGGTGATGGCGACGGCGAAGTTGCCAGACGCCATGAGGGTGAGTGATACAAGCTTCCTGATAGACTTGGTCGATTGGTTTAAAGGCTAATTGGTTCCCGGACAGCTCCGTACGAATAGGGGAAGGGAGGTTTGTTTCGGAGGATTGGACGAGCAAGATTGGGATCTCCAGCATGCGCCGGAAGGGGAGGCTATCATTGGGCTTCTATAAAGTTTGGCACGAAGAGTGGATTCAGTCAAAGGACCAGGAGATATGTGAGTTTTCGAAGGGTGCATCTAGACTACTGTCTCTGCACCAACACATTGCGGTGGCTAACTCTTTTTTTTGATAGAGCCAACTTAAACTTACTTCAGCAACTGCATTGACGATGCCCATGCAGCTGGAAAGAACGTAATAAGAAGGCATGAGCTATTTTCCATGTTGATGATTGGCGATGCTAGACATTAGAGTTGATGGACAATGCGAAGATAACCTGCGGCAGCACTATATTCCGTGTTCCTCTGCCAATTCATTGCGGGTTGCGTCCAAGGATACCACCACAACTCTATCATATAATTCACAAGTACACATAAACCGCAAATGGGCAACCGATTGCCATACCTTCTTTATAAACTTATGGTAGCACGACAATCTTTTCGCTGGCCTTGTTGCGATCCATCATACGATGCGCCTCGACAATCTCGTCAAGACGATAGGTCTTGCCCACGATAACACGCATATTGCCTGCTTTGATTTGCTGGGCCATTTCCTCAAGAGGCGTTGCCATGAATTCTGGCGATTCACCTTGATAGGTGGTCAAGTTGACGGCAGTCAGAAAAGCGTTGAAAGGAGCGAAGCTGTCTGGCCCATGAGAAGCCCGCGTCATGCAAGTAATACCGCCGGTTTTGACGCATCTGGACGAATCCAAAAGTGTTGTACCGCGGCAAAGCAAGAAACTATCCCCCTTTGCAAGACGAAGTGACCTGAAGAGTGATCCATGGGCGGTCTGCAACATCTCAGGGGTGGCACCGAGAATATCCCAAGGGAACTCCGTCTTGATCACTTGAGCCTGGGTAACAGGCACGCATGTATATTCCGCATAGCCACCATTGATCTCCCATCCCAGACCGCCCATGGCCGTCTCTACCACATCTCCCTTCTTGGACTCGTTCCAGGATGCTTCTTCAACGATACTCTAGCCGGCTTGGTTGGCGTTGAAGGATTGAATGGGCGTACAAAACTTCATGTCATGCGTCTCTTCGAAAACTCAAAGGTACAGCGTGTTTTCAGTGATATGCATAGTATAAAAGACCATAACTACGCGCCGAAATTAAAAAGCATTTGACTAGCACATAGCAGCTTCCATTGAGTTGTAAAAGTCTAAGAGTGAGCTACAAGTCTGTGGCTACACCGCGTTCCTAAGCAAAAAGTCTGATAATAGACACGGCAATTCCATCTGCATGAGTCTCCAACGCGAAATGTCCTGTTCTCAACATTTTCACCTCTGCTGCTGGTATGTCACGCTTGAACCCGTAAGCACCCGCTTCCACCAAGAATGGTCCTCCGTCGCCCCACAAGGCCAATAGTCTGGGTTTCCTTCGTGCGAAAATAGTTCTGAAAATTTTGGGTAAAGCTTCACATTGTTTGAATAATCGAGAAACAAATCCAAGTAGACCTCTTGCACACCTGGGCGTGCCGCCAAAGTTGCATCCAATGTGTATGTTTCCGGTTCAATTGTAGCTGCATCGGGATAACCCATCGTACATTGCAGCAATATAGCATCGTACTCTGTAAACGCTCTGATGGCGTCACGATTGGCCTGTGTTGGCTCCTTCCAGTATTTTTGAGTGGGTGCCCAAGCTTCCGACAAGCCTTCCTCTTACGCATTTCCATTCTGTGATACTATGCCGACCACACTTTCTGGTCTTTGAAGTGATAGGCAAAAGCCAATGGGAGCGCCGTAGTCAAAGACGTAAATGAAGTATCTCTCCAAACCAAGCGCATCGAGAAACTTGAGCACTGTGTTGGTCAAGTTTGCAAAAGTGTACTGGTACTCGCGTTCACTGGGAACTTTCGTGAATCCAAAAGCTTTTAAGTGTTAGCCATGTCTACACGTTTGCTGCCGTTGTGCCTACCTGGCAAGTCGGGCACTATTATGTGGAAATGAGCCGCAAGGGTGGGTATCAAGTTGCGAAACATAAAAGATGACGTTGGAAAGCCATGTAACAAGACCAAATTCGGCAAGTTCTCTGATCCTGCCTCGCGATAGAACATGTCGATGCCATCTACCGTTAAAGTTTGCACTTTTGCTCCCATCATTGATGATTCTTGATGGCTCACAATTTTGGGGGATGACTTTTATACCGATGTTCTGAGCAAATAATAGCGGACATTGAGCGCTTTTAGTACGCAGTCATGCAAGTATGATCATGTTGACGAGATTTCGGTACCTCGGCACGCAGAGGGGATGGAGATCTTCGTGCCACCTAGATTAATCGATATACACTTCGCTCTTAGTGTGGAGGACGTTTGGAGCAAGCACTGCACAATTTCACCATCTATGCATCTACTTTTGGTTTGAGTCTCCTGTGGCGTTGTTAAGCGACGTCTAGAGGTGTAATGCTCCGCTGAAATGACTTTCTAACCATCATCAAATTCGAGCTTTAGAGACGCAATTTACCGAGGTTTTGGATTCAACGCGAATTTTATAGTGAGCGCTTCCGAAGTATAGGAGGTACGTGGTACTACTGTCATCCGGGCCTTCCCTTTGTACTTTGCTTCCTTACGGCTATAATGGACGCAATTTTTTACTAACTCTAAGACAAGCGCAAATATCCCTTTGTTTGGACTTGGCTTCCAAACGGCAGAGTCATCAATATAAAAAGTAACCCAGTGGCTTTCATTAAGCAATAATTTGCAACTACGACAGCGAACAAACAATTATGAACACACTTGCAGAAGAAGGTCAAAGCGCGGGATCCGCTATTAATGGGCAAAGCAAACACGCCGATATTGGTCCATTGCGTACGACCGCTGATCCAAATGCAGAAGGGTCGACAATGCGGGCAATCGTCATCGAGAAGTTCGGAGGTGTAGACAATCTTGTTTACAAAGACTTGCCACGGCCTGCACCAGAGGCAGGCTTCGTGGTGATCGAAATCAAAGCTTTCGGGATTAACCATGCAGAGATGCACATGCGCAGGGGAGAATGGGCTGAAGCAGCTGAAGTGAGCGGCATTGAGTGCGTTGGATTGGTGAGTTCCTGCCCTGGCGCAGAATTCCGAGTTGGTGCAAAGGTTGCAGCTTTGATGGGCGGCTTGGGACGGACGCGTAATGGTAGTTATGCGGAATACACAAGGGTGCCGGTGTCCAATGTCACATACATAGATTCGGATTTGCCGTGGGCAAACCTCGCGGCGTTACCGGAAACATACGCGACTGCATGGACATGTCTGCATAGGAACTTGGAGATCACCAAAGGTCAGAAATTGTTGATAAGAGGGGCAACATCATCTTTTGGTCAAACTGCGGTGAAGTTGGCCATCAACGCCGGGGCGTGCGTTACAGCAACAACTCGCAATCGAGAGCGTTTCAGGGATTTGGACAAGTTGGGGGCTGCATTGGCCTCCATGATACGATGCGCCTCATGTATGTTATCAAATCCCAAGACAAGCCACGGCTTCGCCTTTTAAATTGCCTGTCGCAACAGCTTGTGCTATCTCTTGGAGCGGTACGTCTGACAGTTCGAATCCTGGCGTACCAAACACAAAATCGGTATCTAAACAAACGATGACGTAGAGGAGTGACGTCATATAGGGGTCAGGTGGACCCAGCCTGCTACACTGCCCATGAATTCCCGTTTGCAAGTTCTGCGGCCAGGAGGCAGTTGCCATTTATGGTAATCACCTTCGGCGACGCGCCAAACGATTTCATTGCCTTTGTCTTGCTCGGTTTGCCGCTTTTCTCGGGATCTCTGCTTTCAATCTGCCTCTGCTCGGCCTCTTTGGTATTTACAGGGCCTCCCGGAGCCTCAGTGCTACGCTAGGTAGCTGTATTAGGCATTTTACCCATCACAAATAATTGTATTGCAAGCTAGAAGGCAACCTTTATTTTAGAAGACATCTACATGTATCTATTCTCTCGTATCTAAAGCAGCCATAGGGCCTAAGCCTAAGAACTTACCGCCACTCATGACGATATGCATGAGGTCACTACCGAAACTCAAATTCGACTCTACGTGCAAAGCTCAGCTGAAACTATTCAGGAACCAATGACAGAACAACTTGAACAACTTCCGACAAACCATCTTACCATTCCTGGTTACACCAATGGCGCTCTAGCCGAGGTTCTACATTACTTTATTCCCATTTCACCATCTTCCTGTATAAATATATGGGGCTATAGAATGATGTATTTTGTCTGCTTTCAACAAGCTTCCTCTCAAATCTACTCTCTGTTTTGCAGTGTCCCTGCATTTGTCTCAGCAACACCTTCTGCCCTCTCTTGTTGGCCAAGTCTCGTTGTTCCTACCCTTAACGTCGCAGGCTTAACAGTATGTCAAAGTCCATATGTAAGGAACTCGCACTGCCGATCACCATGGCTCACTCTGGGTCCCTTCTGTCGTACAATACCTTCGTGTTGCTGCCTCTTATCTTTGTACCGGACATTATTCTCACCATGTCGACATGCCGATATATCTCGCGCGCAACTTCAATCTATCGATTTGCTTAGGAATTGTACGTGATGCAGACACACTAGACTTTATTTCTTCGCTGTATATACACTCATAACAGGTTTCATAGTACCTACTTTGACACTGACTTAGCTTTCGAATTTCGAGTTTTGAGTGATCATAGTGCGAGAGCCCGTAGAAACAAATTCCTTTACTCCAAGTACCAGGATCGGGTGGCATATTCCGGCATTGTACAGGGCTCAGTCTCTTTGAATGACGCTGATACTCAATATTGTGTCTGTACAAGGACCAATTTGGTCATTCTATTCAACAGAGGGCTTACAGTATTGCTGCAAAGTTGTCTTAGATTGAACTATTATAGCCTATCGCTAAGAAAGCTTGAAGGAGAGCTTTCTATCGATTCAAGGCTTCTGATCCTGGCAAAATTCATCAATCCGTTCATCTCAACGAAAGGCTACCATAGTAGCCAGGATCACGGTGCCTTTGCCCTCGCCCCTCCCTTGGCAGAAAATCCTTTCTGAAAGACCAATTTCACAATATATTTATTGTACTATACTACCGTGGAGATGATAGTATAAGCCCACAACTATTTCTTCGGAACTTAATGCTTGACGACTTCCACTTGCACACCCTTGCCTTGGAATATTTCCTCTAGTTCCTCAACAGCAGGGATTGTGGGTGGATTTGACCATTCAGCCTTGATAGATGTACCATCAGGTCCAGCCAAAACAGCGCAAGCAAACACCGTAGGCCCATGAGCTGCAACATCCCCCGTCAATTGCGGAACAAGTGTGCGAGGGAACATGACGCTTGTATTTCCATGCGGGTCCTGGACTCTTGCCGAACGTTTGGGCGAAGACGAATCTAGAATGCCGCTAAAATCGCCAATCTTGCTTTCGACCCACGCAGAACCTTCCTCAGAAACCGTCTTGTCACCATTGTAGTCTGTGCGCGGTGCAGCAAACCCGCCTTCGATCGTGGTGAGCGGACGAGGAGACGTGATGCGATGTACTCGGACGTGCCAAGGTCCCTGAGGAATCAACCATGTCTCGACCTTGACATCAGACCACGGATTCCACAGCGAAAACAGGATGTCTCCTGCCATATAAGCGTCGACGCAGTCCTCTCTCACGCGATAATGCCTGCCATCGTCACTGAGGGCGATCATACTGTCGAACGCACCCACGTCAAAATCCCGAGAGTCACTTTCAACGCTGAAGCCGTAGCGTGATGAATAGGCGAACTTTTTGTACTTCTCCGGCATAAATCGCATTTGCGGACCACGCACGCCGATCCCAGGTCCGGCAGTGAGCATGACTGTGTGTCCAGGCTGATGATTGAACAGCATTCCGGAAATCTGCATTGCAGCGATTGGGTCCCTATGGTCCAGCGGAAGCTCTTCGGCGGTCCAAAATGGATGATCAGCAGGCTGCAAAAGCGGTGTAAACGCCGTAAACGCCCAAAGCGGTGATCCTGTAGAATTGTAATGCTCGGCTATGAATTGATTTGGGTACGCGTATCCCACCGTGAGCAGGCAGTCGTTGAACCGACAGATGGGTTGCGAGGCCCACCATCGCAGATTTCTCAGATACAGTCCTTTGATGACTCCCCAAGGCAAAGCTTCCTCGTTGGCGACTGCCAGTAAACCCCAAAAGCCCGCCACTGCAAAGCGATAAGTCATACTGCGGCCATAAGGCACATTGGGTCCGTTGTCGGCAAACCAGTGCTGATAGATGAGGGCGAACTTCCGAGCGCGCTCTCTGAATCTTTCAGCTCGAGCTTTGTCTCTTGGGCGGTATACTGCGTATATTATTCCAAAGTAGTGCATGGCGTACGGGTTATAGTAATCGAAGCGTCTTCCGTTGCCATCGAGGTACCAACCGTCATCGATGTAGTAGCTCTCGAGGTCGTCCAAATACTGTTCTGTGGTTGACTCGTCTACCTTGATGCCTACTTTTTCCAGCCCAAGATCGACCATGATTCTGAAAAACTTGTGATTGCAGCTGCGGTAATCCGTGTTGCGGGCCGCGACAAGGTAGTCTCCAACCTGCTTCTTGGTGGCTTCGTCCAAAGGGTCCCAGATATGTTCTGGGACAACCAGCAGGGCATATCCAATGACAGACATCTCGACCTGTCGCTGATCATGGGACTCTACGCGGCCCCAATATTCCGGGTGATGGGGGTCAGTGCCGTTCTTGAGTCCCTCGCGAAAGACATCCCAGTGTGCAAAGTGCGCCCCACCCGCTACCATGGAAGCAACGCCGAATAGCGGCCTTGCAAAACCTTCAAGGTCGCAGGATGCACGATCAAAGGTGGCCGCCGAAGCGTCGAGCTGGACTCGCGCCTTGCCCTCAGAAAAGATGGGTAATAATGGGTTGAACAGGGTTTGGACAGCTTGAATCACATCGTCACGAGTCTTGAACTTGTTCCCCGACAAGGGATTAAAATGCGACTGCGGAATCACGCTTGAGTCGATCCTCATGATGGCGCAAGCTATCCAGATACTAATAGCCGAAGGATATCTGACAGAAGCCTAAACACCTAGAGCTTCGAGCAAGCAGACTTGGACTTCGGACTAATACTTATATACCACCACGGCGACCAAAATGATCGTTCACAAGGTTTCCCAAAACGGTCAAAATGCCCGGTGAACATGCACATTGTTACGTGGGAAGCGTGGCAACGCCATCAGTGGTTTAAAATACCCACGTTTAGATCCTGGCTGTGATCACCTCGCTGCACAAATGCCCGACTCCCGCAGGACGCTTGTAAGCTCTTGTCAATCAACCTGGCTACTTGCACAGCAAGCTCCAAGCTGCCGCTGCTTCGCGCATCTTCGGCAATCCAGCGTGTATTCGCCACCATCTGGAAAGAGTATATGTTCCCCAAAAGGAAAAGTCGCGCAAATGAACTAGGGAATACACCGATATAGAGGGTCAGTCTGACGTTGGTCTACAAGTTAGTGTGCAATAAGTCGTCCATTGTCTGCCATGACGATGGAGTATACTTGTAGTGCGCTTTGAAACAATAGCATCATCGCTTGATCGATCTATGTCCTATAACAATGGGTATCGTATTGTATAAAAGGGATCAGCTTCCCCCACAAAGAGGCTCAAGAATAAGGACAAAGGAAGGATTGACAAACTTGGCGGCAAAGGCAAAATTTGGCTTGACAGTAAACTGCTGACTTCCAGCTGTTGCATGCCCACTGTTCGTCAACCGCACCCTGGACGATCCCTTTGGTCGCGTATTCTGGTCGCTCACACACTCTCATTCTACCGAGGCGTCCCCTCTACGACATCACTATTGCCATGGCAGATACCACGACCGTGGGGTGGGTGTGGTACGGGGGTCAGTCTCAGCCGCGCCGATATTGCACCGGATTGGCCAACGGCGCACACCATTGTGACCGTAGCCAGCTGACGCGCCATCTAGGCTGCAGTCCATTGCAAAGCAGCCTATTGAGTTACGACTCTGGCCTCTGATGTAAGATCACAGTTAGATTCTTCGTCTGCTGACTGCACCGGCGCACTAGCCCTGCAGTCATCACCTAAAGAAATCGGGAGATGATCCATCCGCTGGATATGTGGCAAAATCTCCAGCGCAAGCCATTGCGACACGCCTCGAAAGGCATGCCCAACGGTATCCAGGCACTTGTCGATATGCGTCTTCCATTCCAGCAGCTCCAGAGGCTAGCCCTTCCACCACACCTTGCTGGGTTGCATCCACGTGGAGAATCTTCGGTCACAACCTAAGGAAAAGGCATGCACCACCCTCGACGCCAGCCCCATGCCTTCATTGGCTCTTCCAATACTTCTCGTTGAATCTCTCAAAGAAGTTCCCTAGCCCGCGCGATTTCCGCTGTGAACCTCTTTGCATTTTCCGCAAGGCAGCTAGTTAATGTGGACAGTACCTCACTGGTCCGGGCTGCATCCCAGTCCTGGAAGGCCGCCGTGATTATCCTATCTGCTCGAATATTTTTGGCCACTAGCTGGGCATCAGCACTGATTTTAAGGAATAACTCAGCGATCTCGGCCCAGCCCTGCCGGTTATGTAGTGCTCCGTCGGGTTTGGTGGCCTGCCCTAAACTGCACAATAGGTGCTACCATGGAGTCAAGCCGCGGTCCGGGAGGAGATTAGGATTAGCTCCGTGATCGAACAGGAGCTTGGCCATCTTAATGTCGTAGAAAGCACCGCGGCCGAGAGGAGATAATCATCACAGTGGATTAATTGAAAGCAGAACAAGCTGGGCCGCTTCCAGGCGAGGTCAAGCTCGCTGTTGCTATGGCTAAAACGAGCGACAAAGACGTGGGATGGGTTTATGATATTCACCAGTATGTGCGCTCTCCGAGTACCCCTGTGTTTACGTTTATCTGAGATTCAAGCTCACATAACTTACTCGAGCTCGCGTCGCTTTCGTCGACGGTGATACAAAATTTCCTCTACAGCTAGCGGATAAATGTATGTACCTGACAACTATCATGCGCTGCCGGAAACCTGTGTTCACCCATTTCGTGTGTCTGATATCGATCTCCATAAGGATGTTCGTGTTTACTTTCCCGACCACATTAGCACTATTAGGTTGATTGGTATTTGCTGCGCACTCGCCATGACTCGAATACAGATGTGCGCTACGCAGGACCAAAGAATTTTCACCGCAGTGCTGCAACCGAGTATTTGGAAACCGTTTCTTCTGAGTAATTGCTGTGGTTCCAGAGGACAGGACAAGTGCAATCGTGCTGTTAGTGGATCCCTCGAGGGATTGAGCAGGAAGCGCTAGGCCGAGCGATCTTATGGTATTCTGCGGGAGTCCCTTCACTACAAATAAGACTTGCGCATTCGTTGCAACGTTCTATGACCAAAGAATTCTGTGGACAATCTACGCTACTTTTCCAATCTTTACAATGTCGTTTACCACCATATATACCTGAGGCAGGCATCTGAGCCCTTTCTTTGTTACACGACACTCGTTGTATGGTGACACGCTCGATGAACGCCTGTCGCTACTGACCCTTGGAGCCCTTCTCCGCATTGCTTGGCTATCCAAAGGGTGCGTGGAATAAGCCACGCGGCGCATTTTCCAGGCAGCCGGCCCGCCCCATTCGCCGGGTCACTGTCTTGGATCTTGGCTGACATGGGGTTGATTCTCCTCGACCGTCGCCACTCCCGGCATCTCAATCCTCAACCCTCAAAAGAACCGCCGTGCAAGCTTCCATGTTCCTGGACAGCGTCACAGAAAGCCGCAGTAGAGCCGTCTTCGTTGGCGTGACTGTGACCTTTATTCTCGCCAGCCTTTTCGTCGCCGCGCGCCTCGTCAGCCGCTTCGGCATCCTCAAGCATCGCGGCTGGGATGACTACTGCATCGTGCTGGCATGGGTGAGTGAGCCCTCGAGGCTGAGACTGAGACTGATGTATCTGGCAGATCCTCGCCTTTGGCATGTCCTTCACCGTCGACTTCGCCACCTCCAAGGGCCTGGGGCGCCATGACCGCGACATCCCCGCTGCCTGGGGCCCTCCGCTGCTGGCGGCGGAATACGCGGCCTTCGTTCTCTACAGTCCGGCGGTGATGGTTACCAAGGCCTCTATCCTCCTCTTCTACCTCAGCTTAGCGCTCAACACGCTCAAGTTCCTGCGCATCGCCTCCTACGTGAACCTCGCCGTCGTAAATGTCGCCGGCGTCGTACTCACCTTCATCACCGTCTTCCAGTGCCACCCAGTGCAGGCCGCGTACAGTCTCGCTGTCGAGAACCCCAGTTGCATTTCCATCGAGAACATTTACCTCGCCTCGGCGCCCATCAACGTCGCTACCGACCTCGCCATCCTCGTCCTGCCCATCCCCGTGGTGACGGGCATGCGCCTGCCACGGCGGCAGAAGACCATCCTGCTTATGACTTTTATGCTGGGCGTCTTCGTCACCGTCGTCGACGTCGTGCGCATCTACTACTTGCAGCTGGCGGCCAGCAGCATCGACATGCTAGCCAGTGTCAAGATTACCACGAGTCTAGAGTTCTCCTACAACGGCAGCTTGGCGCTGCTGTGGTCGGCCGTCGAGGTCAATGTGGGCATCATCTGCGCCTGTATCCCCACCCTGAGGCCGTTGATCAAGCGGTTGGTTCCGGGAATGGCGTCGGATCGTGCTCGCAACAGGGCAGCGTCGTTCTCGTCGCAAGGGTCCTTCCCTGATTCAAGCAAATACGATGAGCTTCTTCAGCCAAGCTCAGCAACTGGTCCGGCCGCCGATGCGGAGGATTTGCAGCCGGAATGCGAGGTCCAGCTAGCCGAAAACCAAGAGTACCAGATGAGAATGATAGACGTAATCACCACTCCGAACGAGGACCCTAGGACGGTTCTGGAGTTGGCACGAACGCCCTCCCAGCACACCGAATATAACGTCTATTTTGGATTAGTCAACGTGGAACGGCCCAAATGCATGCTTTACACACGGGGCTCGGAATCCGTCAAATACTGCACCGTGGTCACCATCCTGTTCTTCCTCATGGGATTCTCCTACGGCCTTCTCAGTGCCCTCAACTACAGTGCGATCGCCAGCGTGGTAATTCAAAGTAAGACCCAGGCGACCCAGGTCGTAGGCATGACATCGGCCTATTTCGGCGGCTGCATTTTCGGCCCTCTCCTCCTCGGGCAATGGGTCCTACGCCACTTCGGATTCAAAGTCACCTTCGTCACCAGCTTGGGTATATACTGCATCGGAACACTCATGTTCTGGCCATCTGGAGGTCTGAGGTCCTATCCGGGGTTCGTCGTCTCCAACTTTGTCATCGGGTTCGGTCTGTCTTTATTGGAATTAGCTTCGAACTCCTTTCTTGTGCTCTGCGGACCACCTCGATACGCTGAATTTCGGCTCCTCATGGCGCGAGGTGTTGGGACGGTCGCCACGGTGTTGAGCCGCCTGCTCGCGGATAGTGTCTTTTCTGTGAACTTCGTCAGCACCCAAAGCTTGATCGTCGTGCAGTGGACCTACCTAGCCATCGCCCTCTTCACCGTCTTGCTTGCGCTCTTTTTCTACTACATGCCGCTCCCTGAAGCAACCGATTCAGATCTGCAAAGCCAAGCCGAGAAACTGGGGATATACCCTTCGCAGAAATACTTTGGCAGATTACCTGTCCGTTTCACAACTTTGGCTATGGCGATCCTGTCGATGATCGCCTTAGGCGGCGCATGGGAATGCACCGACATCTTCTTCTCTGACCTCCTCTCCAGCGTCTCTGAGGTCACCGGCACCTCTCAGAACCTTACGACCGGGAGCTTTTATGTAGGAGCAACTGCCGTATTCGCCACTAGCCAAATCGTCTCTGCCTTCCTGTGCCTCCTCGTCCCCCCACGCGTCCTCCTGCTCCTAGATATCGCCGGCTGCATGACATTGTCCGCGTTAATGATGGTCCTCGAGGTGCCTTCCGTCAATGACACCATGACTCTGGGGTTCTTCGTCGTCATCTTTGAGGGACCCATCTTTTCCTTAATTTTCGCCATCGGACTGCGCGGCCTCGGCAGGTGGAGCAAGCTCGCTGCCTCCTTATTAATCAGCACTTGGGGCCTTGGCGCTTGCGTCTTCCCCGTTGTCATGTTGGCCGTGCTGCAGGACCCCAGCCATTCCATCCAATACTCGTTCTGTGTCACCGTCGCTCTCTTCGCTGCTGGGACCCTTTCACCGCTCTACCTCAACCTGTTCCGCGCCGCGCGAGACCAGGACGCGGGAGCGGCCCAGCGGCTCCCGCGAAGGACCTGCCGTTGGCGGCACACTGAAGAGGTGGTATTGGAACGGTCCTTAGGACGGTTTCGCCAGAACACCGGGGAGTAGAACAAGCAACTGGACAACCTCTGTTTATGAAAGTGGTGTCAGGAGGTGAAATGAGGAGTATCGACAAGCTCGTCGTCAGCATCGCCGAAAGGCCTTGGCAGGTCGAGAGTCCAACACATGCGCAAGTCCCCCGGGTCTCCCTCGATGTTTCAAAGAGCCCTTCTCAATGTGGATGCCTCCGCCAAGAGCTTTCGTCGGTCTTTCCATATTTCGTGCGCGAATACACTCCTCTGGACGTCCAATCTAATCATTCTCCCGGAGTTTATGACGTCTACCAGGTTCAAAAAGCGTCGCAAGCCTTTGCACGTGCAAAGATGGGGTGATGACTCCAAGAACGATAGCGATGACGAATACAAACTTCGGGCGCGTCTTGAAAAGGCGAGAGCATACGGCAAGGGGACGTCCAAATCAGAACCAAGGAGTTCACGTCAAAGCAATGTCTGCGAGTCACCTCTGTGTGATGAGAAAATAAATAACAAGTTGGATGATTCTTGTTTTGATGCGTTGAACATTTATTGGCATTGCCTCCATATACCTGATTGCAGACTGTTTCCCTTCCATGATCCTGATCCTGATTCTGCAGTGAATTGACTGGCTTTGATGTCAAAAATTCTATCGAATATGTCTCTCTATGCAAGATGTTTCGTCCTCTCTCCAACGCGTACTCTTGAATTCTAATAGCTCAACATACCTCTGGTGCCCACTCGTAGCAATAGCCTCCACAGACTGGGCGTGCTCTTCTCTGTATAACCCAAGCTAACTGATTCGAAATTATATCGTGCGCTCAAATGTAGGTAGAACGGACAAGTGCAACTCCACCTGCGCGAGGTGTAGTCATCTTCAAGAAGTGAGTCGCTGAAAATGAGTCGTAACTGCGTGTTTAGGGCGAGCAGCGAAGGCGACATGTTAAGAGAGATTCCGTTTGGCGAGAGTCTCAAGGCAGACAACGCTTATGTCAAGGGACGCGCTCCTTGCTTCTGCTTCCAGCTTTCCTAGTGCTAGAAGGTACAAAGCATGAGCTTATCTTCCTATTGTCATCGCTACCGGTGCCATTCCATTCGGACGATGTGGCCATGACAACGCAGAGATACGCTCACAATATGCCTGCAGGAGTACAGCGGAACCCGACAAAGTATGATGTCTTTGAGTTGCTCCAAGACAAGACAAGACTTGCAGCTAAAACAATGTACATCAACATTTTTCAATCCCTTTGAAAGATCTCAGTGTGAGCTAGAGACTATACATGCGTGTCATTATTGCGATATCCCGCTTGACTTGGCAGAGATGGCATGTCTCCTTGTTCCGACAGCCACCTCAGACCATGCTTGCCCGAACGTTGGCACGCGACAACCATTAAGTATTTGACCCCTTGTTCGTCAAACCGACTGTACAGGGATAAGATACAGATAATCTATTGTTGAGTTGTATATAGATCGAATACCCCTTATCCTCTGTCCAAAGGTTTCAAAGACTCTCGCGAAGAGATTCGATCCGACATTGCCTTGCTTCAGATGTCTGCATGGGATCGGACCGATGGGTATGAAATAGGAAGACAAGTGCCGGCGCAATCCAACGACAAGCCTTAGAGCTGCCCTGCTCCAGTTCAGCATGCTATGATGTATCTATACAGTCTGAAGAAGCTTCAACCATGGAAACGGTTCGAAATAGTCATTGATATGCCAGGCTGTACATTCGGTATCACTGGGGGAATCAAAACTGACGGGAAGAGGTCCACTTCGATGTTGGTAGAGATGATGTTGTGATGGATATTTTTGGGGGCTTCCTGGTGTACACGTACAGGTTACGTGATTCCGTCCACTTATTTGGTAAATTGCGGGGCTAATACGTTTTTCTTTCCCCACAGCATCCATGTCCTAGCATTGATGTCTGGGGAGATGATGCAAGCGTGTGATCGCTGTCATCGACGAAAGTCTCGCTGTGATAGAATTATCCCTGCGTGTAGCCAATGTCAGAAGGCGAAAGTATCGTGCGTTTATAGCGACAGGTCAAAGCAGCCGACGTATCGGCGAGAATTTGTAGAGAGACTTGAACGACGACTGCGGAAGGCGGAAGCAAAGAATGCAGCATTGACGAGGAGATGGGCCATGACGCAAGCGGATGGCCCGCAATCTGTACATCCATCTTCGCTTTCACCTCGAGCCATGGCAGAGACGCTGCAAGAGAATGGTCGTACAGCATCTCCGGATCGGCAAAGTCCGGACAAGAGTATCGAGGACGATCAAAATGATGTGTCAAGCGAAGTATCCTTTCTATCTCTGAATGCTGCAGGAGAGCGACAGTTCCTTGGATCTGCCAGTGGCGTCCTATTCGCAGATTTGGTACGGGCAACTGTCGATTCAGCGGCACCTGACAGTCATCATGCGACATGGCGGGAAAGAGACGATGATGTGGGTAACAACGTTCGTAGCGTCACTGTCAGGGGGCCTATCACGACTGTGAGTAAAGAAGCTTTACCACCATTAAATATAGCGATGGAGCTGGTCTCTGGCTACTTTTCACACGATCATGTCTCTTACCCGTTTCTTCATTGTCCTACAATCATGCACGCCGTTGGTCTTATCTACTCGGATCCATCCTTCTATGCGGAGAACCATTTTGCGGCTTTTGCCTTCGATATGATGTTAGCCATAGCCACGGCGAACGTCTACAAATTTGACCTGCGCTTGCTACCAGGCGCAGAAAGTCATCACGAACGAGCGATGCTTCGGATAAACGAAGTCCTCCGCGCGGGAGGAATCAAACCATTGCAATCCATTTTACTGCTCTGTCAGTACCGTATGTGCAGTTCCATTCAGGATACTTCGGCAAGTGCGTCATTCTGCAACCACTGATCTAAAGACGACTGTACTGATCAGCTGCATAGGTATGTGGCACCTAGTAGGGATCGCCGTGCGAATGAGCCTAGAATTGGGCTTGCATCGGGAATCTATTTATGAGGTGAGGCCACCACGAAGTGAATCCCAAGTGGAGGATCCAGAATTTGTCATTTCGCGCGAAGTAAGACGGCGTTGTTTTTGGTGTGTCTTTGCTCTTGATAGGTAGGTACATTCCTCAAATGAGAGCAGTCGTCTCATTCAATGTCCAGGATCGTGAGCATCACTCTAGGAAGACCTCTTGCGCTGCGAATGGAGGATATCGATGTCCAACTGCCCTCTACGGATGATACCGTTTCTCATTCTCATGCACCTGATCTGGACAACTTGAACAGTGGTCTTCCATCTCCCATGACGAATGGTACACCACTCGACGATTCAAATAGGTCGGATCGTCTGTCCCCAACTGCCGAAAGCAACATTCAAATCTCAATTTTTGTTCACATTGTAAGGTACAGAATTCTTTGTGGCAAGATATTGGTGTCCTTGCACGCTAGTAAGCCTCCTGCGGGTCATTCAGAACGTGATATTTGCAACCTGCGCGACCAGCTTGCGATTGAACTTGACGAATGGCGGCAGCAGACAGATCTTTTACGTTTCTCAGATGTGCATCTCTGTTCAACCCGTTTTCAAGCTCGATCGTCCTTTTCCGCAAAGGAATGGTATGAGCTTCTATACCATAATGCGATCCTCATGCTATACCGACCGTCCCCCATGCTATCTGGGTTCACAAAAGATGGCGCAACTCTACACAAAATCCTAAATTCTGCCCGACAATCAATCTCCCTCTACGCCTATCTTCATCGATCAAGAAAGATCAATTATTCTTGGATCACTCTTCACTCTGTATTCATGGCTGGTCTCTCATATATATACGCCGTTGGCCGTCACTTTCGCGAGCGACGAAAAGCGAACGCGACAGGAGATAACACAGCTAGTCAAGGGCTCCTTCTTTCCCCAGAACCCAATGCCATCGACATCGTCAATGTGACACGCGCTTGCTCCAACCTTTTGGTCGCTATTTCCGAACGTTGGAATGCTCCCCGTAATTGCTACGAGGTCTTCGACAGGCTCAGCAATGCGGTTGTGGCAGACGCCATCTATTTACAATCCATGCCCAGTGGTCATCAACGAGAATCATCCACATCGTTGAATCAGAGTCCACAGCGTCACTTACCGGCTGCTTTGCCCGATATCAGTGGTGCCAACCCAGGTGTCGTGTTTTATGCCAACGACGATGTGTCAGCCGGCGCCCCATTCTTCAACTATCAGAATGGCACGCCATTGACGATAGATAACGAATTCCGTAACTGCTTTGACGACCTGCAGAATCTTTACCATCAGCAGTATGTCGATGATCCGGTTATGCGGCTTTCACAGGACTGGCTCGGAGAGATTGAGGGGTTTGATTCCATGTTCAGGCCGCCCATGTCCTCTACTATTCAGTTTGCTATGCAGGAACATGGCCACCGCAGCAATTAACCGTTTTCAATGGGATGCCAAATATCCCGGACGATACCCGCCATTGCTCATGAAGACCAAAACATTGGACTTGTGCACTTGCCTCGCGTAGATATTGTACTCGTTCTGTAGACAGTTTAAATCTATCTCCACTAATATATATTGCGCAATAATGACTTGCACTACGGCCTGTGCCACTGCCTGCAAACACGTCATCGAATCTCCTATACTCAGATCCATCCACGCTCGAGGAATCGGACTGGAACGTCCACAATCCTGCTCCTCAAATATTCACCGATGCCTTTCCCGAGACCGTCAATCCGCGCACTGCTCGCTATACCCCCATCGAGAAAATCAAGGACACGACTATACAGTATCACACCAAGTGGGCACACAGCAACAAAGAATTCATCGATGCAAAAGTGAAGGTAAAGGAGAATGGCAAAAGGTGAGAACTCGGCTTAAATTGGCGTTGAATGCAATGACTTACAAATGGACAGCCAATATGTTTGGAAATTCACACCTCTCCACGCGTCGACGCTCGTCTCCTCTCGACCAGTCCTCTCCAAAAAGCTCCTTCAGCCGCGGAATGGTGAGAAAACTTTGTAGCCACGGATACTCATCCTCGTATCGCACAAAAAATCCGATATTAGAATTGTTGGCCTTGTCGCCAGAGCGAGCGTGCACAATGCTCCCGAGGGGCGCTTGTTGAGTCGATCCGAATACTTCCAGCTTCACGGGATGTGCTGCTTCATATGATGGCCGGTTGGTGGGATACACGGCAGTCTTGGATGGAGGCGAAATGTCAATCGTCTTTTTGAGAGGAAGGATAACCTGGTGATGTAGGGCTGCCAGAGAGACGGTGGCCGGAAAGATTTCCATAAACGCCTTGGGCTCCATGGTTCGAAAATCCAGGCTCATATGGTATCCTAGAGGTCAAGAGGTCAGCACATTGCCTGATCAACTCGGTGTACGCAGGGAGAACCAATGAATTTGGCCGTCAATCTTACCTGGATAACTTTGCATCCTAAGCGCGTAGATTGGGATCTTGAACTTCTCAGCACAGATATCTTCTTTGCGCCTGGCTTGCGCAAAGACTCGGAGAAATACGGTTCCACTTTGCTGCGAGTGAGGATTCTCCGGTTGCGATCCGTACAACTCCACGCTGAACTTGCTGAACTTGTTATCTCTGAATGTGTGATACAGTTGATTCTTCAACATTTGCGCTTTTTCCACGACATCGAGTCCATTGATGTAAAAGTTGGCTTCAGCCTGATAACCTCCAGGCGCGGCAATCATTGCCTTTGTCGTGGGAGGTGGTGGATATCCCACGACACCAGAAACATAGACGCAGTTCGGCTGCTCAGCTTGTTTAATGCTGATTTTGGATAGGTCAGCCACCACATCTGGATTGAGATACAGCTCGCCTTGAAGTTCATAGAGCAGTTATGCTGTCACGTTGAACTTGTTGACAACTCCGGCAGACTTTTCAGCCTTGGTAATGACACATGAACCTGTAGGAAGGATCTCAGCGATAGGAAATCCCAAGTCAACGAGATTGGGAAGAAATTCCTTGAAGCCAGAGAAGTTGGCGCCTGTTATGTATGCCCCACATTCGATGAGGTCTAGAGAACGTCAATCGACAGCAGGGCGATGAGGATAAGATTATTAACGCTTGAGCCTACTCACGCCCAGCCGCCAGCGCGCCTGCTAGTTGATCGAAATCGTCTTCCTTCCAATTATACCACCATGCGGCTGCTGCGACCACAGGTGAGGCGTCTAAAGCACAAAAGATCTCAACCACTGGCGACGTTGACGATTCTCGACTTACCCGTCACTCGTCCGCATATGACGATATCCGCTCCGGCCTTTAAGGCGGCGACAATGCCCCAACCTCCAATGTAGGCATTTCCGCAATGGGGTTCTAAATGCCAATCTTTCAAGAGTAGCTCTTCGTGATCGAGATGAGGGAACGTAACCACTCCCCGAGACTTTGACTGCCGGACGAGATCGGAAATGTCATCACCAACGACCGATGCAACGACTGTGTTTCTGTGCCCACGCGCCTCGCAAAGTTCTTGAACCTTGCGGGTGAGTGAGGCAGTATTGAGTGCTCCGGCATTGGTCACCACTTTGATACCTCTCGCTACGATGGCATCGAGACATTCCTCTAGCTGCGACAGAAACCCAGCCTCGTATCCTAGCTCTGGGTTTTCGCGCTTTGTAATCGCGTTCCAGGCGATATTCATTTCCGATAGCCAGTCGCCAGTGATGACATTGACAGCGCCTTCCGCCACCATGCGGGCCATCGCATGCGGGTTGTCGCCCGTTGCGCCAGAGACATTGCCGATCCTGATGGTCGGTTTGGAAACCATAGTAGATTGAGCAATGGATAGAGAAGAGAAATGCGCTTTTTAAGTCTTTTGACACCATCATTCGACAGCTTGACCCGATCCGGATAGGTTTCTACCACTAGGTAGTTCCCCAATAGACTCAATTCGTTCCGCTAGCATTGCGTCCATAGAACGCGCATTGCTTGCTGGTCTTTGACGGTCGGATTGGGCATCGGCAGCCGACAGCCGACAGCCGAAATTGGCATTATCCATTCTGGATCAAACCAGGTCCAACGTACTTGAATCAGGGATCAATGATGTGGATAAAGTAATGAACGCGAATATAGGCAAATGGAGACGACGTTGACGGCTTTAATTTATATGGAGAGATATTGCAAGTCAGAGTGCAACCAGGCGACGAAACCAAATTTAAGATAATACGGATGTCCTTCCCCGGGAATGCAAAATGCGTTATTAGTCTATGATGATTAAGAATTAGGAAGGTAGTGTCGCTTGGGCCGTTCCTATGCTCGGACGCGACCAACTATGGCATTATGTGTTTACAATACACTTGCTATTTCCGCAACATCTTGTGCAGATTCTAGATTCCAGCACGCAACGCTGGCTCGATCTACCACTTTTGCGTCTCCTAACACGAGCATTGCCTGATCTTTGAACTTTTCCTCCAGTTGCTCGTTCGTCATTGGTACTTCAAGGCTGCCGACAGCGTGATGTATATGCTTTTCAAATTGTCGCCCGCCCTTCACCGTCACTGTTAGAATTGCTTCGTCCGCTCTGAGATTAGAGTCCGCTGTAGCCTGCATCTTGTCTCTAATGTTAACGACCAAGGCGTCTTTGACGGCGGAGTCCGCGTATTGTGCGACCCCGGCTTTAGCGTATACCAGGCCCACAGCACCGGAATGGTAGACGCTGAATTTTCCTTGAAGCCCGTCTTGCGGTTGCCTCTTGCCTGTAAGTTCCAGGACGAGAGGATGAACCTTTGCTTGAATGTCCTCGACTTCGGAAACGTCGATTCCAGCATTTTTCAGTTCACGATGCAACTGGATGCAACCATCAATAATCGGATGACACACTATACCGCACGGAAACGGTTTGAAAGCATTTTCGGAAATCTCCCAGGTCTTGCCTAACGAATTGACCTGGTCTGACAAGTCATTTGAAGTACTGACAACATTAGCCCATCCTCTCTTGGACTCTAAAGCTTGCATTGAGCTGGTATATCCATTCGAAGCCAGAATAGCCGAGAGCAGACCACATTGCGCCGCTCTACCCGGATGGAAAGATTTGGTGTGAGACCCAAACATGTCTCGTAACCCAACCACTTGTGTTGCGGCTATTCCAATTGCGTGCTGCATCGCCGGGACATCCAATCCCATGAGCTTGCCAACAGCGGCCGCCGCTCCAATGGACCCTGTTGTACCCGTGATATGCCTATGTTTGTCAATACCCCGATTGGGCGAGTCCACCTGTCGAGACATACCAGCCAATGTCATAGTGATTGGGCCACACTGCAAGTCCGACCTTGCATTCTACCTCTATACCGGCAACGAGAGCGACAATGAAGTCTCTACCTGAAACTGGACGTTTCCATTCGGCGTATGCCAATAAAGCTGAGCAGACTGGTCCACTAGGATGGATGATGGTCTTGAGATGTGTATCGTCGAAATCATGAACGTGGGAAGCAATCCCATTGAAAAGGGCAGCGTGCTGGGCATCGGACTTCACACAACCTTGGTAGCCAAGCACAGAAGACGTACTGGGTCCGACAAAAGGCTGGAGCGACTCGCGGGCAATTTTTGCTGCTTCGTGATTACTGCCGCCTATTGTGCAACCGGCCCAGTTGTAGAAACTGCGAACAGCAGCCGACACTACATCCCTTGGCAAATGCTGATATTGCAGGCCAACCACCCATGTGGCCACAGAAGATGTTGCCATGTTCTGCTTCTCCTGTGTCAGTCAGATCATATGATATATAACGGAGCAGAGTGGTTTGCGGGCCCTATCGGCGCCGGAATCCCGCTCCCGCCAACGCTCACTTTGGCTCTTATATTTCACCCCACTGGAGATTAAAGCCCAGAAAGGAAATGGGTACATCGATTTAGCTTGAAAAAATCGGTGATTAAAAAAACCTCGCATCAGCAGAGAAACAGTTTTTTACCCTCATATACAGTGTTTTTTATATTTCATCGCACTGCAAACGGACTCATTCAGGGCAGTGACTAGAAGACAAGTGGCGTAGAGGGCGTCTCGGATTGTATATAGATATACCTGACATAGCACAAATCTGCGGTGGTGAAAGGAAGGTAGGTGTGGTGTGATGTATCAGTTCCCGCCAAAATGGACATAACCGAGGGACAAGCCGAATCAGGAAACGCGCGCAGATGTGGAGGACGGAACATCTTACATCCACTTTGGGCTTAGAGAGCGACAAACCATCCGAAAGAGCAACTGTACAGTCGGCAGAACATCGCCGTCCGACACCGGCGGCTGCCGCCGCCTCCTTGCAGGCTTTAAATGGCCGACATCGATTTCGGGCCTTACGTCTTTCCCCATACCTTTCCCCACATACCTTTTGTGTTGAATCTTTCCCCGCATCTACACTTCGAGACTTAGCATCTATCATGGTCCGCTACTATGGGCTACGCGGCAAGACGCTCAATACCTTTATGCTTGTTGGTGTCATCGGACCTGCTTACATCTTGTTCGGTTACAACAATGCCTGTGCCGGTGGCCTCCTTGGCCTTCCAGCATGGATCCAGACGTTTCCACAGATTGATACGCTGAATACTACTGGTGCGCAACAAGAAAGTAATTCTCGAGTTCAAGGTATGTCGATTTGGTAACGAGGCAGATGAGAGCACGTAGACTCATGCGATTTTGCAGGAACCGTGGTCGCCATGTACACGCTTGGCTGTTTCTTCGGCGCCCTTTCTTGCATTTTTTTGGGTGACAGGCTGGGACGTATCCGTACAATGATGCTTGGAGCCTTTGTCCATATCATTGGCGCTACGCTCCAAGCGTCATCATTCTCTCTCCCACAACTCATTATTGGTCGCTTGGTGTCCGGCTTAGGCTTAGGGGCTTTGTCTGCCACAGCTCCCAACTGGCAGAGTGAGTGTTCGAAAGCCGAGCATCGTGGCTCGACGGTGCTTCTTGAAGGTCTCTACATTAGTTCGGGCCTTGCTATTGTCTCCTGGATCAACTTTGGAATGTCTCATACGAGTGGTTCCGTGGCGTGGCGCTTTCCGCTGGCGTTGGCAGCTTTGTGGTCCATCATTGTTCTTCTTGTCGTTCCCGGTCTTCCGGAATCTCCGCGTTGGCTTATCAAAAAAGGCCGTATTGATGAGGCGCGAGAGGTCTTGGCTGCCCTTGACGACCTTGCACCCGATTCAGAGGAAGTCACTGATAGTGTCAAGGAGATTGAATCATCTTTGTTGGTGACCGGCCAAGGACGATTCAGGGATATTTTCCAAAATGGCCCCGAAAGGCTCTTCCACCGTGCATGTCTGGCCGCTGCTGGTCAACTGTTCCAACAGATGTCCGGTATTAACGCCATCGCTTTCTATATCGCAACCATCTTTGAGCAATATCTTGGCCTTACTGCGGTAGACGCGCGTATCCTTGGTGCGGCGGTATTTACTTGGCAGACTGCGTGTTCACCACTTGGCGTGTTGACCGTTGACAAGTTCGGGAGACGAAAGTTGATGATTTTCTCAACCATTGGTATGGGATGCTGTATGACCATACTTGCGGGGACTGTTTCGTTCCCGCAGAATCACGCCGCTATCGCTGTCGCCGGTATCTTTATCTTCATGTTTTCGTTCTTCTTCCCTACCGGTTTCTTGGGTCTTACATTTCTCTACGCCACCGAAGTCGCACCACTTAGTGTTCGTGTGCCCATTACCAGTATTTCCACTGGAACCGCTTGGCTCTTCAATTTCGTTGTCGCGGAGGTAACTCCTATTGGATTTACAGACATCAGGGCGAGATACTACATTGTCTTTGCTTGCATGAACTTTTTCCTCATCCTTCCAAGTAAGTGAGGAGCACATTTGCTTACTTGCCATTGCTAATGATCTACAGGCGTGTATTTCCTTTTCCCCGAGACCAACGGACGGACTTTGGAAGAAGTCGATGAAATCTTTTTGCAATCGAACAGCATATTTGACTCAGTGAAAGTTGCAAATAACCTACCGCGCCAGCATTTGTCTAAACACGGTGTGGCCATCAAGGCTCTGAATGAGAAAGCTGGAGCGGATTTGGCATCAGCCAATCCCGAGAAAGCAGAGGTACAGACTGTGGATGCGTAATGTGAGCACTCTAAGTCAAAGAGTGCATTTTATGATCATATTATTTAAGTTCGAATGCGAGTACGGTTTCTTTCAATCGTATGAATGTAAACGTAGCTAAAATGCTGTACAAATACTGTTTTATTTCGGGAATCTGAACCACGTAATTCGTCATTTCTCGCATTGTTAGCGCAGCTAAATATACTGCTTTCCAAGTTCACTAGTAGAGCGACTGGTCTTTTGCTGATTCTCAATGCATCGATGTGCCGAGCGCCGGTAGGATCACCAGGAAATGAATTCGTGGATAGAATACAGGAGACGACGGAAAACAAATAGTTAGCGCATGTACATACAAGCTTGACAATCCAATCCCCCGTACGATGAGAATACAAAGAATTCTGGTGCTGTATGAAATACTTCCATAAAAGGTTGCTAACCGAGAACGCGTTGCTGGAGGTTCGCTTGCGCACCGACGGGAGTTGAACGCCTTAGCACTTGCCTCCTGGGTTTTACGATAGCGGAGGCTGTTCTCGGTCATACGAACATGTTGCAGATGTTTTCAATGGCAAACTGTGCCTTGTTGAATGCGAATTCGGTGTGTATAAGAAGATTCGGGTCGACGGGCACTCACATTCAACACGTGCGACACGACTCTGGCGTCTCTGTCTAATGTTGACCTAACCGCCAACATGACGCCGGTGCTGGTCAGGGTAGCACTGCTACATCTGTCATGACTCTCAGTATAGCTTCTGATATCGCAGAGCATAGTACAGGATAAGGAGTCCCTTGCTGCTAACCCTAAATCTAAATCTAAATGAGTGGATAGTCAAGTCTCGCCCTCTCTATTTCAATTTCCCATTCTATAACATAGGCTACGTCTATAACAGTAGCACTTTGCAGTCTCCATCAAAAAGGACCCTGCAAATATGCAGGCGAACAATACGAAGAGTTCCTTCAAGTTGCGGTAGATGTGGAAGATTTATACTGTCATTAAATGCATTGTTCAGTATTACTGCGTGTCTTTAATGAGCAGATTCCTGCAAGTTGGCAAGTCAGTGTATAGGATGTAGATATTCACATCAAAGTTTGAGGCAACGAAGGGAATTGCTAAACATTAAGAAGCGTAATGCGTAATTCAAACACCTCTTCTCAAGCAAACCCACGGACATTGCAATTTCCCGGCGTCACAAGAAAACGGACGATCTTCCAAGTTTCTCCGCTTTGCTCCCTGCTCTTATGTCAACGACTGTGTGGAAAAGACTGCGATGAGCCTTCGTCTTAACTTGGTTCTGGTGGCATACAGGCGGGCTTATGAAGGCTACGGTGCGCTCGGTATACAAGCGAGTAATTCACAGACTATAGAGGAGCTTCGGGTAGCCATTCGAGACGACTTCCTACCACAGTTGACCAATGCTGATGCATCTCGAATCCGCATATACAAATCGCTGTTGTCCAAAGACAAGTCTCAGGAACTGCTGGGCCTGCTTGACAGTGGAGCAACTATTGACATCAGTCATTATGTTTCAGGCCCAGTCCTTTGGGCCTACGATCAGCTTCGCCAAGTATTACCCGAAGACCTACCTGTAGGTGGTATTCACATTCTTGCGGACTGCACTACTGCTGGTACGTATTATTGCCGTTAGCGTTTGCAGTGACATATGTATGCTCTATCCAGTCTCATACTCTTCAATCAAAAAACCAAAACATTGGAGCATACCTCTCAAGGAGAAAGACGAGGTTTTGGCTGAAGCCAAACGCATCATTAAGGTTTTCAAGCCTAATCTCTTGCCATTTCTGCAAGGGAGCTTTGAGCACGTCGAGTATCAGCCCCCGGACAGTCACCCACATGCCGAAATCGTGCGTCAGTTAAAGCTACCGCAAAATCCCAAAAATCCTCAGACACCATTCCTTCTGTTATACAAGATCGGAAGGACCCCCCATAAGGCGCTTGGAGGAACTCATACGACGATGCGATAGCGATGACGTCCTCGCGGTAGTGCTCGGAACGAGTGGCTCGGGAAAGACTAGAACCATGATTGAGTTATTATGCAGAAGATACGGTTTTTATTTCTCCGCCTCGGTGAAAGGCGAAAGGAGCCTTGGTGCATCGGACTTGGCTACGGCGAAAAAGAGGTTAGCTGACAAGTTAGGGGACGAACCTAAATCACCCACCAACGATCAATACGCAGAACAATATATCAATTGTCTCCTGGTTGCAAGAGTTTTCGTCCTGCACTATATCTTCGACTCCAAACAGCATATCTCGGCAGAAGATTGGGTATACTTTCAACTCCTGCCCAGTGAGCATGGTGTACTGTTCGACAAGCTCATAGAGAACTTTCGTGCGCTCTCTGACGATTCGCTACAAAATATTACCGCCACAATGTTGGCGGACCTCTCTGAGATGACATCACAATATCGCTTTCCAACCATCGTCGACGAAGCCATGGCGTTGATTACCGATGATGAGGTTTTCACCTCAAGGACCGATTCAGATAATGGACGACCTCTATACTCGATCATGATACGGCGACTTATGGATTACAAAAACTGTACGTGCTGCCTTGCGGCACCGGTATGGGTTTGAATGTAGCGCTCAAGTTCACTGCCTCGGATAAGATGGATACCGAAACAAACATTAAAGACCAGCACGTCATCACGATTAGCGAAGGCTTTGATTCTGAAGAGGAAGTTCAAAGGTTCTTACAGCAGAACATGTTACCGGCGTCCGTCTATTGCTGCAGAAGTTTGATTTGGCTTGTGGGACGATTCGCCTTTGCCGCGGGATTTGTACAAGCATGGGCAGAAGGGCACTTTGGCCGCATTGTCGATGACGCCATACTCGCCTATAAGGACGAGCTTGTCAATACCCAACCGATTGGGGGGGGTATGCTGGACAATTCAGCGAATCATTGAAGGCAAAAAACTGGGGGTGGTCAATTGTGTGGACTTGGCATTTATGTTGGAGGAGGCAGCATTGAAGATGCGCTACTTCGGTCGGGGCATATCAACAGATCTGGAGACGAGCTTCCCACTCTTCGAGGAGGGAATCGCAAGGCTACAAAGGATAACCAATTTACCGAGCTCAACCTATGTGACGATATCGGAGCCGATGATTGTAGCGATGACAGTCCAGTGCTTCAAAAAAATTCACTCGAAATCATCTTTCCCCGAGAGACTGATTCATACCGTAGATTATGACCCGAGCTCGCAAGGGTTCGCATTTGAATCACTCATTCCAGAGCGGCTGGAGTGCCTGCTTAACGCACACCACTCCGAATTCGAGCCCAAGCTTCCATTCCAACGTTGTGCATTGGTGAAACCGACGGGTCAACTGGAGGAACCTATTGTGTTCGTCAAACAACATACGGACACATATAAGCTGATCGATTGTCTTCAACGACCTTGTTCAACGGCATTTCGTCCGGAAAAGGAAGCTGGTCCTGACTTAGTCTGCGTGGGCGAGGCCGATTGAGCAACCCGATATCCAATATCTTGTTATGGTGCAAACGAAGTTCCGAAAGGAGGGTTTCTATGGGCAGGATATCGAACACAGCATCATTGCCGTAACAGTCCCGCACTTATATCACCGCGTCAAGATCGACACCGTCCAAGATGGCAACATGACAGATTTCCAATTCCAATCAGCAATTTCCATTATTTCCCAAACGTTTGTCGGCACAATTTCTTTGGTCGTGGTATATCCTGCGGTGGCCAAATACGAGAGTGATGTTGAGAGCCTGCGCAGCGATGAGATTAAGGCCAAAGGGCCCATGATTGGTGATCCACATTATCTCCTGTTCATTGGGCGCGATAATCCGCATCTACTGTTTGACAGGGAACTGCTTGAGGAGTTACAGAGTTTCAAAGGGCCGAAGAGACGACGAAGATCGTAGACTAAATATGCTACTCCAATTCGAAAAGACAATATCGATATGCGAACACTAGATGCATTACTGTCCCCGAGACCGCCGCAAGTGTGGGACCGTTACCGCTCTCAACCTTATCTTTTCTCCACCTGTCTTGGCCACTTTTGAGGACACCTCTTCTTCAACCCTGTAAGTCTCTTTCCACCAATTTCTAAATGGGAAACTGGACTCAATGCTCACTTTAGTACGAGTGAAGCCGCCGACATTGAACAGGATTTTGTGCGTGATGTCTTCTACGTGGAAAGAGACGACCTCCTCTGTCTTGTCGTGAGGTTTATGAGTTCGCTTATCATTATCTGCATATGACCATAATGGCGGTGAATTGAACCTTGATTGCAAGACGACGTGACTGAATTCAAGATAGCTTGCATTGTATATCGAACCAACAGCTTCCACATGAAAATTCCAAAAAGACTTTATAATCCTTGCATGAACGGCATGTATTATCAAACACGTTCTCTAAACGCCATTCGCGCATAGAGAGATCTATAGCTCTAGTGGTATCATAAACTTGTAGAGATTTGCCGCGGTTCCAAGAGGTGGGTAGTCGTAAATGAACCACATGTCAGCAGGCTATTCCTGAAGAAATTGGATCACATCAAAGAAGCTGCTATCCGGTCGCTCGATCCATGGAAAATGACCACATTGCTCGTAAATGACCAGTCTTGAAGATGGGATTCCCTCCTGGGTGCGCTGACCAACACTGATGCGACAAATGGCATCTTCCTTCCCGAACAGGATCAATGTCTCCGCTCGCATATTCGAGAGCCCTTCCACCTGCTTCATAGGTGCCGCTTGATCGGCTGCGCCGAAACGTGCGGAAAGCCCAGACTGATGACATCTCAGTCATTGTTGCCGCAAGAATGGATGCCTTAGTAGATTCGGCAAAGTAGTACGGCAGTCCTTCGTTTAGCTCAAATGCAAAACCTTCGTCGGTTGTCGGCATATTACCGGACATCAAGCTTTGCATACGCGCGAGCGCAGAGCCCATATAAGGGATCATCATGTCGCGCTGCTGCAAAGCGTGCCCAGGCTTCGCTGTCGCTAAACGCCCATCAATTGAGGTCGACGAGGATCAGCTTGGCAACGCGAGAAGGATACTGCTACGCATAGCCTAAGGCAGTTCAACCTCCGTTCGAATAACCGATGAGCGTCAGCGCTTCAACATTGAGATGGATGCGTATCTGTTCAAGATCGTTCACCATATGCTGACTACTCATGCCTTCCTCGTTCTCCGGTCAACTTGAGGATCCACTGCGCAGTGCGAAACAAAACATTGAAACGTTGCTAGATTGGTCCGAAAGCGTTTCGCGTGTAAGCTGCACCAGGGCCCCAGCCGGAAGCTTGGGCTACCACTTGCAGACATGATGAGAAGTATTGGCAGCAATGGTGCTGCTCCTAGCTATATATACGTGATTTACCGAGAGAGGGCTTAGGTTTCGCGATCCGAAGTTCAGAAGGTGGCGATTACAGAATAGCCAAAATTCGGCACTCTTCAAACTGGTTGGGTAATGGTCGTCAAGATGCAAAGAGTGATTATAGACCCTATGCCGTCTCTCAACACCGTGATGAACAGTGTACCGATCATCAGCCAAACCTGTGCTATCAATTCTATCATCATCCTCATCGTGTTCCGAACTATGAGGCGAATCTCGTATATCTTATAACTACCAAATTTGGGCTGACCGAGTTAGTTTGCTCTCGCTAGTTATGTGCAACGGTTGGCTCGGTGTATATTTCAACCAGGCCTCAAACTTCCCGTGACACCGTTGAGTATACCTTGGTGTTCTTACCTCATTTGATGAAGGCCCAGGCATCGATGTATCTGACATCCAAAAGACTCACCTAACCAGCACAGCATAGCTTGAGTTAAATCCAATCGGCGTACACGCGTTCGCCGTTTTGCTAATTTCTCTCATTCTCTCGGGTTCTTTTAAGCAGCGCCGCATCTGGGCAAGCAAGCCTTGTTCAACGCATTGGAAGGAAAGATACAACGTTCATGCCGCCTTACATTGTTTAACGCATAATAGACAGAAGATTTATACTTCCAAATTCTTTGCACGTATCTAACTATACAACAAGCTTTACATAAACATGTCAAACAGTTATCGAGGTTATCCAAGGCGCGGATCGTAGTAGCACTTATCTGGATACATGTCATTACCCCACCAGGTAGGGAACGGTCTATCCTGACCGGCGCCACCAAAGACCGCAAATGTCATGACAAAGACACACACCTGGGTGCCAGCGTCCAGTGCGGCCGACACAACGAATTGATACTTTTCGAATCATCTGCGTCGGTACTTGCGCACGTAGAATTGGAAGAAGAAACCAATTATCATCGAAGTGGTAACGGCAGAGTTGATACCGACGCAGAGGTCGCCAAAGTACCAGAGGATAACGGAAATATTGATCGAGTTGAAACCAGCGTTGGGGAATTTCTTGTGAAGTAGATATAGGGGGATTGGACACAAAAACCCGACAAGAAAAGACCAGGCGACCGGATAATAGACCTTGCCAGGGCTAAAGTGTTCGGACGTAAGGCCACCCCAGGTGATAGATTGAGAATTGAACGATTGGGGACTCTGACCCGACCAAATATGACTTCCAGAGGGACTGAGCAGGACTTCGCGCTGATTATCAACAATACTTCGCATGATTACGTAGTTGAGAAGAGCTCCCACGCTTGTGCCGACGCATTGAGCAGTAAAGATCGCTCTTGGTGGGACTTTGAGATACTGGCCCATCTTGAGATCGCTCACCATGCTGATAGCTTGACTCACAGTGTTATATCCATAGAGCGTGAACCACATGTTGGCGACAGGCTGACGCTTGAACAAGTATCCACCAATGAGCTGAACAAAGTTCTGAATAGTCACCAAAAAGCCAGTCGTTGAATACATAAGTCCCATGATCAAAGTCATAACGGCGGATACGAGCAGAGCAACAATAAAACCCCACCACGGCAAAGTTGCGTGACCGGCGTAGATTAAGCCTATGCCAACACCAAAGGAGAAGAGCAGAATTATTCCGTACCACCAGCTGGGAACCTCCTTGTACTTGAGCATCATTTGATAGTGAATATCGTTAACACCTTGATGTGATTTTCCCTTGCGCAATGCTTTGATGGTACCCCAGATGGCTTTTCCGTGGTAAAGGAAAACATGGGTCACGGCCGCAGTTGTGCCAAGATTTCCAAAGAGTAATGTAAACGCATAGGTGGCAGAGTACCAGGGAAGGCCGTAGTCCTGCAAAGCCGTTTGGTTGATGGCGTTGTTGGAATCAAGGATGAGCGATTGATTGTAAATGGTATAATTCCAATAGCTTGATTCAGGTGTCCAAAGATATAGCTCTTGAGACAAGCTGCAATTGCAAAGTCGGCCGTAGCCTCGATCAGTACTCAACAACATACAATGGGAAGGACTGCGCGTTCCACGTGTTTGTGTAGTAAACGGTGGTGAATAAAACGTAGCATCCAATGAATCCGATGAGCATGTTGAGCTGCGTGGTCAGAGGGAGATACATGGAGCCACTCAGGTAGTTCCAATCTAAGGAGAAAGCCAAGAGACCCTAGACCTTCATTGTTGGCAGCGCCGCCAAACACGTTGGTAAAAAACTTGCGAGTTTGGATTTGCCAGACATGGGATGGATATTCCAATGAGCCAAGGAAACATATACTGAACGCGTCTGTCAGCATTTTGTTCAAGCCTGCATGAGCAGATCATACCTCTGGGACCCACTTCCAAGTAAAGATGCCACAGAACAAGCTCCAAAACACCTTGAGACGCTTGTTATTCAAGATGTTGCCACGATGCAATGCGTCGTACATCACCACACTGGGAAAGGTTGTGGGAAAGTACGTGTGACGAGGATAGACAAGGAAGGATCGCAGGGCTCCAGCAAATCCGTAACCGAGCAACTGCGAGGACAGAAGCAAGAAGATAGCGACGCCAACGTTGACGGTAGTGCCATAAAAGAGATCCATGACAGCAAGCAGTTCTGTGGCGAAGGCACTTGCAGATGCTGATGTTGCTGTCTACGTATTGATCGGGATCAGAAATTGTTGATGCAGGCGATGGAGGATTCACTTACGATAGAGATAACTACGTGTTCCTTGATACTGCGCGCAGAAACTCACGATTAGCATCTATTGGATGTCTGGCTTAAACTTACTTGAATGGACCAGGATTGGAGAACCGGGAGCGAGGGATGATCCTGTGCATTACATTGCCCAAGATGTAACCAATAATCAGAATGAACAGAGGCGATATGATAACCACTTGCGGTTTCTACATACGATCATGTCAATGAACATCACGAGCCTACTGCCATGGCACCGGTAGTTGATAACTTACAAAGTAGTAAATTTCCTGCAGAACAGCTCCAAAACAAGCCAGGCCTTGATTTCCAAGCCTGTAAGACCAATCACCCGACGAATGATCACGCGCAACGGAGCACTCACCAGCCCAAGAACTACTGTTCTGAAGGTAAATAGAGGCAAGTCGGGATCATCAATCTCCGGAATAGTATTGTGGATCAATTCCAGGTAGGAGAAGATGCCTAGGGAAGTAGGACGATTCAGAATGCTGAAACGTAGTGACATATCTGGCTTTGATCACGCACCTTCACGTTCTTCAGTCCGAATCTCTGTTTCGCCTTCGCCTTCCTTGCTATCTGGTGTAGTTGCACCGTTCTCTTCATACGAGACAAATTCGTCGAGCTTCCAATCATTGTACGCATCGGACTCAATCTTCTCATTAACCGGAGCTTTCGCTTCCGGTGAAAAGTCCTCGATTTGAGAGGAGTTGACCTCTTTTTGCTCAGCAGTGAGCTCAGGGGTCGTCATGTTGAGCAATTAAGCAGTCTTTCAGTAAGCCGATGTCGCGGGACTCGCTGTGTTATATACTCGAACAACCCACTCTCTCCAGTGTTTACCATAAAGGGTAATGCATCTCGTGCTCACGTACAGTCTAGTCAGTATAGCCTTTTAGAGCGTGTTACCACCATATCAGAAAGACTAAGCGGACAATTGTTTTCGCTTGCTCAATCAGGATAAGTGTCCATCGTTGCCTAAGCCATATTTGATTTACGGCTGTATATTCCGGTGCATTCTGGCGTCTGGGGGCAAGATGGTGATGCGTGCTTTCCCGAGTTACCGAACCCACCCTTATCGTTTACTGGCTCCCGAGGAGAAGAGATGTAGTTGATTTCTCACAAGTTGCTTCTCTGATCAATCAGAGGACGTCCTGGAAAGATAAAGCAGGGCAAGCAGCAGACAATATATGACGAGAGAACCATCCGACTTTGCCGAGATCCGCTCCGTCGGTCAAGTCCTCTTGTCATGCACTTTTTGCACTTTTTCGTCATTTGCGCGCCCTCCTACCATAAACCGCAACCTTCCAAAGTACAGAATGTATAGTCAGTGCATACTGTTTGTATTTTGACTATCTCATAATGGGCACGCTTAGATGTGACCGTCTAGTGGGGTCATCCCAATCGCCGCTGGTGACCTACCGCCAAAGGTCCCTAATACGGGCAAAGAGGGTGGTCTGTTCCGCAAGTTACCGAGGACGTCCCTCGTCGCCAAGAATAGAAGGGCCCCAATTCCAACTTATCTGTCAAATCCGGCACCTCGGGGAACAGAAAACGCAGCTTTTGACCCAGCGGGATGAATATAACATTTGTTCGTCCGGGATCTCGTGGAATGCGTGGGTTTACCAGCTCATCATTTTATTTTTCGACAAGTACATGCTTCTCTTGCGCCGTTGCCATGGTAGATAAAATCCACAGACAATCTGCAGATAGCGATGGAGCGAAAAACCAGTGGCGAACCTCTAGTCCTTTCATGAGAATTCAGTCAATATTGATTCGAAAGTCCAACACAGACTAGAGCTTCTAATGAGTACAAGCATATCGCCAACACGAAGGGTTACAATGAACATACACATCGACCTGCGCTACTTCGTTATCTTGCGTAAGGCGTCCTCTGCTCAGTTGTAGAGCAAGTACTTTTGTCGCATCCTTTCGAATGCCTTGAGCTCAACCTGCCACGAAGCAACAATGTCTTGGTAGCTTGTGCCATTATTCACCATAAGTCTCACGCGGTCACTACCGGACAAGAGATCAATGTTGTTTTGGGACAGCCAAGCGAATTCATCAGGGTAGAGCTTTTTGGTGGTTGTAATGATAGCTAAGGCGGTCGTGATAGGATCGTACGTATTACGGTCGTATACGTGCAGTTCGACGCCTCCACATGTTTGATTTGCCCATTTTGAGAAGGTGGGAACAAAGTAAGCTTCGCGAAAGTATACGCCGGGGAGATTGAGTTTGCGAAGAGCATTTGCCAAAGAGCCGTTGATCCATGGTGCACCAACAGTTTCGAATGGCTTCGTTGCTTAGCGGCACGTTAAATGAGAATCAAATAGTGCGCAACGTGGATCACTTACTTCCGCGACCTTCGCTGAGGACCGTGCCCTCGAAATAGCACTGGCCAGGGTACACGTAAGCGGTGTCAATGGTTGGCATGTTGGGCGACGGCAACACCCATGGAAGGCCGGTATCCTCAAAACTCATGCTTCGCTTGTATCCCTTGAGCTTAATCACCTTGAGATCAACAGACCTTTGAGCAAAGGGATCCGTGGGAAGAAACTCCTTATTGAACATCAATCCGAGTTCGCCAAGCGACATGCCAGATTCTTGGGCAATCTCGCGTCGTCCGACAAAGGACTCGTAGCCTTTTTGCATCACCGGACCACGGACAGGTGTATTCTGTATAGGCGATGGTCTGTCGAGGATGACAAATGTCTTGTTGAGCGTGGCAGCTGCGGCCATACTGTCGTAAAGAGTCCATGTATAGGTGTAGAAGCGAGCATCAACATCTGGCAAGTAGTGTTATCGTTTGCGGCTCGACGCATTCCCGCTGCTTGTCAAACTTACTTTGAATGTCATACATCTATTTCTCGGAGAGGTGCATTAGCGGCCGTCAAGATGACAACGCACAAACTTACGATGGTATCTACTTTTGACTGTGTGAAGACATCAGCGAGAGATTGATTGTTTTTGTTGTAGATGTCATACACCGGTAGGTTGGTCGCATTATCAATGTAATAGCCTTGCGATCCGCCGGCTACATTGGAGTAACGTCAGCATTGGTCGGGTACGATCAGCTTGTCTCGGACGTAGATTTTACCTTGAGCCGTGCCGCGGAAACCTATATCAAGAGCAGAGATCAGCCGTTTGCAAACCCATCGAAAGCAAACCTTACCATGTTCGGGCCCAAAGATGGCGATCAAATCAATGTTCTTGTCGGCAGCCATAATATCGACTTCGTGAACATATTCGTGGTTAACCGCTGTCGGATTCGTGATAATTCCGACCTTGCCAAGTCCTTTGAGCTGCTGATAATTTGCGCTTGCGAGCACATCAAAGCCAGATTGAACCTTTCCGGCCGGCCGGGCAAAGACCGTCGAAACGATGGCCAACACCCCGACAAGGGCGGAAGAAACGCCAAAAGTCAACTTCATATCTGAAGAGAGTGAGCGATCTACGCACGGCCGCTATTTATGTAAGGAAAGCCAACGAACCTTGATCTTTTCCTCTTTTCTCACGCGTCAATATGTACGCAAGACGGATACCGAGTCCGCGTTGCCATGGATTTCCATTTTTGGCTTAACTCTTTCGGTGTACCAGTGCGAGAGAAACCAACGCTGGCGTTGTCGTTGCCTAGGAAAGCACATCCGGATGGCTCTCATCGACTGAGCGCCATATGCACTTCTACATATGGTGAACGTGTGTATGTATTGCAAGTTTGGGCGCCTTGTGATCAATTCTATACGGATAGGTGAAAGAATGGCTGGCGCTGAGAACTCTCAGTACTGCGCAAAGAGAAACCGTGATGCAGGTCTGCAATTTAGCTATGACCTTCCACTATGACTACGTTTAGCTTGTGTACCAAGAGTTTCTCATGGCTGTCTTCATTGAGATTGCCCCAGAACTGATTTTATTTAATTCAACGACAATGATGCGACCATATAATCCTTTGGTCGCGGTCCATTGGATGCTGCCGTTACGCTAACATCAACCTATCTACAAGTCATAGCTTTCATCCGAAAATGTCATCTGCAGCACTTGTAGCCTTAATCTCCGCTCAGTCTCAACCACTCTTGCCTTCTCTCCTCTTTGACACGCAGACAACGCGCTCCATAACACGGTCAATTAATTAAGTTAATTTCGGGAAATATTTCCAAATTAGTCTTTCGAGAACTTGCCCTTCGGTATGGGGCACCGGGCACATTGACCTCATGAAGCCTAAACCACCACGACCGTAGACGCCTTTCTCTCTCTCTTTGTACAGTCTGCTGAATTGGGAATCCACGGGCATCACTGCAGTACCTGTTGAAGCATGAACGATTTCACTGACTTGGGGGAACCTCATTCGCGGGTGCGGTCGGCCCTGTCCGCCGTGGTGCCGAAGGTGGTTATGGGCGGCGCTGGGTTCAGTAACCAGCTAGTCAAGGATCCAAGTACGCTGCCTGCACGAGACATCATCAAGCGCGCTTTCGAGCTTGGCGTCAGAGCGTTCGATACATCGCCTTATTACGGAGACTCTGAAGTCATTATGGGCGACGCATTGTCTCAACCCGGCATAACGGGTGCTTACAAGAGAAGCGACTATCTATTAATGACCAAAGCGGGGAGGATTGCAGCTACTGAATTCGATTATTCGCCTGAATGGGTTCGGCGCTCGGTAGAAAGGTCTTTGCAAAGACTAAAGACACCTTACTTGGATGTGGTCTTTTGCCATGATATTGAATACGTGACGGAAGAAGAAGCAGTAGAAGCTGTGGGCGTGCTCTTTGAGCTCGTCAAGGAAGGCAAGGTTCGATATGCCGGAGTATCTGGTTATCCCATTGCGAGGCTTGTGAAAGTCGCCCATTTGGTACGAGAACGGTATGGTCGGCCAATTGATGCCGTGCAAAATTGGGCGCAACTTACTCTGCAAAATACCCGTCTGGAGAAGGAAGGATTGCCTGCATTGAAGGCCGCTGGTGTGGACTGTGTCTTTACATCGAGCCCCTTGGCCATAGGTCTGCTTCGTTCCGGTGGGGTACCGGTAGGCGCACTCGGCGACTTCCACCCGGCTCCTCAGGAGCTTCGTCAAGCCGTGCAACAAGCTTCTTATTGGGTGGAATCTCAGGGTGACCATCTTTCTGCCCTAGCCACGCGCTTTACTTATGCCAGAATGACGATGGCTATCCAAGCAAACCAAATCGGCGGAGCTACCATTTTTGGTGGTTCGAGCATTGCAGAGCTCGAGGAGAATGTGTTGTCAGCAAAGAGTATCTTGGAATCGATTCGTGGTCCCCACATGGTTTTCGGAGATTTGAGAGATTTGCAAACGGTGAACAAGGCACGCTTTGATAGCGACCTGAGTCTATACGAAGGCGTTCAAGGGATATTAGGTTCCTGGGTCGATTACTGCTTCACCAGTCCAGACAAAGGATGGGATGTCAAGCTGAAGAAAATAATTACCGACGTCCAGCGCGGCACTGAAAGTTCTACAAATTCACGAGGATGCGCCAAAGCAAAGAATGCCAAATCAAAGCTCATCGATTCCCATATCCACCTGTACGATGCTGATCAACTGACCACGTTATCATGGATGGAGCCTTCTCATCTGCTTCAGGGTCAGCATTCGCTGGACGAATATATGTCTGCGGTGTCCGGCAGATGTCCCGCAGATTGGGACAAGGGCCCAACCGACAAGGTTGACGTGGATGGTGATTTGAAGGAGCGATTACTAGGCTTCATCTTTGTGGAAACAGATCGAATCAACGATCCTCCTTCAAGTCCATCAGGTTGGAAGTATCCTTTGCAAGAATACGACTTTGTCGCATCGGTCTCCCTTGGAACGCATCCCCGCTACGCCGCCTATAGCCCTCTCGTCCTTGGTATCGTTCCTTGGGCACCACTGCCATATGGTGTGGCTGCCATGGAAGAATATGTATCGCGCTTGATGGCCTTGCATCCTGGAAGCCATGGCAAACCGCATAGAGTCGTTGGATTTCGGTACCTTTTACAATCTGAGCCATCGGGCACAATGCTTACAGATGACTTTATTGCGAGTCTTCGATGGATGGGTCAAAGAGGCTTCGTGTTCGAGTGCACGGTCGATTGCGCTGGCGCTGGCACGTGGATGCTGAAGGAAGCTATGGAAATGATTCGTCGAGTGCATGCAGGAGTCACCGATCCAGCGGTTATGACACGTTTTGTCTTGAGTAGGTGGCCGTCTCTACATCCGAAATGACTTCATTTGCTGATGAATTTTATTCAGGTCATTTGGCGAAACCAGATTGCAGCCTAACAGCGGATCCTTCCGGACATCATACCCACGCCTTCCACGAGGGCTGTGTCGAGCTCATGACGCAGCTGTCAACGTTGCAGCATACTGCCATCAAACTATCTGGATGCTTCTCACAGCTTCCAAAGGAGCTACAAGTTCAGCCGGCGTATCCTGCAACCAATTCCATAGCCGCGCAAGAGTGGATTGAGCAAGTCGTAAAGGTTGTGTCGCCTTGGACAAATGAAATTTTTAAGACTCTTGGACCTCAGCGGGTCATCTGGGGCAGCGACTGGCCCATGTGTAATGTGAGAGGTGGCAAAGCCGCCTGGAAAGCATGGGTAGTTGTGACGGAACGTTTACTGGAAGAGGCTGGATTGAGTCAGGAGGAACAGGAGGATGTAGGGTGGAGGAATGCCAAAAGAATCTTTCAACTCGAGTAAGATATCTTGTCTATAACTGTACATTAAGTGGGTTTATGAACATAAGTATCGCCGTATAATGGTTATGGATTTGGCAAATGAAGCCTCAAAGGATGCTCATCCCATATGGTGCCGAAAGAAAAGCATGTTGCGCCGCCACCCAGAACACAGCAGCCGTTCTCTAAAGCCGGTAATTGCATCGCGGCATGACCCACAAGTAGTTGAGACGAGTCCGTCGTAAGGTTCAATGGGGTCAATACCATCTCGTTGGCCCCTATGTCCAACATGAAACATTTTTGCGAGTCGTTCAGGTAACCTGGAATTGTGACACCGCCTATGACCATGATCGAAGAAGAGCTGGCGGGTTGACGAACCGCTTGGTGGCTGAATCGACTTGTCAGTATCTTTATCCGTGTCTCTTGTTCACTAAGGTCGTCAAAACTGAGCCGTATTGAAAGTGTTCGTCCTCGCCAAGGCATTGCATAGGAGGACACGTCGACATCCACCTTCCATACGCGGTGACTCACGGTATCGTCTGGTGCCACTCCTCCTATCACGATCAGCGTCCGAAAACGCTCTAGATAGGTGACGGTCATGCTTGCCAAGTTGGTCCAGGCGTAACTGTCGTCCTCGCCCTCGCCTTCGCCTTCGCCTTCGCACATTTGTTGCCAGGTACAATCATCGAGCCAATAGATCCAAGCATCACCGCAATGACGACTCTTGTTGGTCACTCCGCCGACGATAAGCATGCCATCTCGATCCGCGCTGGCTGCGCCGCCTGGTAAACGAAGTAGACAACTTGCGTGTCGCCAGCGAGGGGCTGGACCTGTCTCAGAAGAACGACATAGGCACTTCCATTGGCCGGTGCCGAGATCCAACTGCCAAACATCGCCAAACGGCTTGAAGGGTCCAGATCGGCCACCAAATAACAGCATTGACTTTCCGTCTGAAGAGGCGACCATGGTGTGATGCATCCGAGGTTCAGGTCCGGCATTGAGCTGCTGTACCTCGCCCGTGCTGAGATGAAGGATGAGCGTATCGCCCAAACGACCGTGAGCGGCGTCATCTATCGATGCATTGCTGCCGTCTGATTGCTCTTCTAATGTCTCGGGCGACGCAAAGTAGCCTTTCTCGCCATAACCACCGTGAATGACAACGCAATTGAATGCTTGGCTAAGGGCGGCAGCATGGAAGCGTCGTCGCAGTCGAAGTGTTCTCAGCACCTCCGAGGCCGGTCGATCACACGTCAGCGAGCTCGTCGTAATGCCAGCCTCTCGTCCCGCTATTATCGCCCTGTCTTGCTCTACACTGGTCACATAGCAATGCTTTGCCATATACAGTCGCTTCGCATCCTCGGACAATGCCGACTGAAAACCAGTCCCTAGCCATTGCTCTGTATCGGTTGCTGCCACGCCAATAAAATAATGAGCACCGACTAAGGCGGAGTCCTCCCATTCGTCCAAGGGCTCGATATCTCGCACACGCTGTCGTTCTGACTTATCTGGGGATGTTAATGTCTGACGTAGCCTGCCCCATGCTGGGCTATCAATCAACGATATCCAGACCGCATTGATATCGAGAGCCTCAAAGTACTCCCATCCGAGTCGTGTATATCGTTCTTTTTGTGACGTCAAGGTTGGATACGTGTCTAACGAAAGCAGCGGCGACCGACTCTTTGTGCGAAAATGCATTTGCATTTGTTGAGCAAAAGCGTTGCTGGGCGGGACGGCAAGGCTTGTCTGTTCAGGAGGAATGTGCTGCTCGTAGGTGATGAAGATGGCTAGACACAAAGTGAATATAAACTCGTTCTCAGCACGGCAACCTACCCTTCCGAAACATTTTGTGAGCCCACTGAATCAATGCATCGCCCTCTGATCCATTGATGTAAGCGAGCACGACTTCGGATATAAGCAAGGTCGGTATGTCCAGAGAGAAGCCGCTTTGGCTAAAAAAATGATTCAATCGGGTCTGATCTCGCAAATCACACGGAAAGAGGTGGTAGGTCATGCCATTCTCTGCATCAACATCCGTGCCTGTGATGCCTCCATTCGCTTCATCAACCGTGAAGTTACGCGGTAGGAGGCCTTCTAGTGTAGGATCATTGAGCACGAGATTGCATCGTCGCTGACAAAGGGCCGGGAAATCAATGTCAACGTAATGTTTCGGCATCGGTCCTCCATGCTTCTTGCGATGCGCTAGCCGAAAATAGGTGGTGTCGCTACATCAAAGATCAATCTGTCAATACCAACTCTTCCCAAACGCGTCCCTCTACCCACAAACCACAGCCCAAACACACAATGGCTGTTTCCCGGTTAAGATTGGCTTCCAAGAAACGATCAATCAGCCGCTGAAGGCCCGCCGTTCTAAGATAATAGACGCGATTGATGAGAGGAGCTCTGCGGTAGCTTCGAGACACCACATGCTTGAGAAACTGAGGTTCGTGAAGGTACGCAAGTGCTTCCACCGACCGCTTGCACGCAATGGACTGATCATTGGTCCCTTTTGCTGTTGTCAGTCGACGCGCCAAGTCTAGGTTAGTCTCACCTTGCACAGCGTGATCCGCGCTCGTCTTCTTGTCGGCCTTCCTCATGGGCTAGTCAACGCTTCCTCTTGATCCGACATTAATCGATCAAGTAGAACAAGGTATTTCGACGCGTCTTCATGGAAGCGAAGGAGAATCCTTACCTTGCACATACAAAGCGCGGGAGGGAACCCATTCGACAAAAACGCATCAATGTGAACAAGGACGGAGGGGATTCTACACACGAAGCGTTTGGACGATCGGTGCCAGAGCGAACCAGGACACCCCTCAAACGGTTCAAGTACGGCAACTATCGAAACTACTATGGGTGAGTCGCAAGCGCTCTTTGCCGACGTTGCCTAACGCGCGTGCAGGTATCGCAACAAATCCATGGGTATCGACTCGCGCTTGCAGTTGTTGGATCCTGCCTTGTTCAAACACAAGCGCGTCCTGGACATTGGCTGTAACAGTGGCATCTTGACGATTGATGTAGGTGAGTTACGCGCCCTTTCTGTTCATTGGACAAAACAACAACGTTTCTTAGCCCTCTATCTACAACCGCGATATATTCTCGGTGTCGACATCGATGCGGATCTGATCCACGCTGCTATTAAAGAAGTCCGCCTGGTCAATTCGCTGTTACCGCCCATGCACAAGCGCGCCGAGGCACTCGATCAGCTCAACACCGCCCATCTCGTCGATATCAAGAGCTATTTTCCCAAATCCATGCCGGCCATGTTTGGCACCATTTACATTGACCCGACATCCAATACCACCCAATTCCCTCACAATATCCACTTTCGACATTCTGGCAATTGGATTGAAGAAGAGGATGAGCATGAACCCTACGATATTCTTCTAGCGTAAGTCTAAAGGTCGGGTGTATACCCTGCTCTGCGGCTGGATGGCTGACATCACCAAGCTTGTCCATTTCCAAGTGGATCCACTTGAATTGGGGAGACCAAGGCATCAAGGATTTCTTTCACAAAGCCTATCGGTCTCTCCAGGATGGCGGCATGTTTGTCTTGGAAGCACAACCCTGGAAGAATTACAAGAATGCTTTTTCGCAGTCGCCGGTAAGGACAAGCCAAGACCCTGTCACATCTTGAACTGCTCATGATGGCGATAGGAACTGCGAGAGAATTACAAGAAGTTGCAATTCTTGCCTCAAGAATTTGAAGCGTATCTGCTAGAAACAGTGGGCTTCCGATACGTGGAAGTTCTCGGCGCCTCCGAAAACGCCGTCGAAGGTAAGTTGATCACATCTGGATTGACGACACCAACGGTGGTAATCATCTTTCCGCTCCAGGATTTCAGCGAACCATGGCTATCTATTTCAAATGATACAAATGCTTGTATAATGCAGCAGAAAATGTGAAATGGTAGATGTACAATAGCAGATGAAGGGGATATGTGTAGGTTGCGGGGTGGGTGACTATAGACTGATTATACACATGTACAAAAATTAGAGAGCATTAATCTGTTCAACGTCTCCGATGGAATAAGGCAGGTCTGCCGCCAAAGCTTGAAGATGGTCGATCAGCGACTGGTTATTAGTATCGTCGTCGTTGCCTTTTGACGGGTCAAAGTGAAAGCTGTCGACGGTGGCCATGGTGGGTGAAGGCGTGACGGTGGCAGAGGGTTCGGTATCTTCGTCGCTCGGGTGGCCGTCATCCGCAGGATCGAGCATTAATTCTTGCAGTTGCGACCAATCCAGCGGCGTACAGAGGGAAGCCGAAGGGTCGGATGATGTTGTGTCAAAGTCAATGCCTTCGAGAAGATCCGGAACCGCCTCATCACTTGAGATAGGCAGACCAGCATCCGTTAGGTCAATGCGTCGCTTCTTGATAACACCAGCGTCGCCAGCATCACGACCATCACTCCTCCGCACGCCCTCGTTCAATGGATCCTTACCCGTCTTGCCAAACTCACTGCTCTGTCCATAACCATCACGCTCAGAGAGCAACGAGGTCGTGGAATCAGCGCAAGGTGGTCTATATGTATATGAGATGGGCCCAATGGCATGATCAGGTCCCTGTTGAGTATCCGCACTACGAGTGCCAATCATCAACGCATTCTCTTGAAATGTCTGCCCTTGCGTCAACGACAGCTCATGATCAGACATGGCCGTCACTGCGCGTGGAAGCCGTGTAGTTCGGTGTGGCAAGGTCTCTGGGGGACTATTGAAGGTAGAGGGAATAGGGGAAGAGAGTGTGGCGGCACGTTTAGCAGTCTGCTGCTCGCGTGGCTTCCTCGGGCTTATACGTGCCTTTCCAGCCGCCCTACAAGGCGACTTTTTGTTGGGCTTTTGCTCTACAAAAGCAACAAACTCGGACGGACTAGCGGGAAATGGATAGGGACACTAGAGAAAAAGAGCGCATACAACATCAGTCTCGTTTGGCCCATTCCCTCATATGCCGCATATATGCTCATTCACTCACCTCTTGATTTTCGCACATTTGCACATCGCATCCTGCATTGACTGGAAATGACAAGACGGTACTCTTGCAGAGTGGACAGGACAGGAGAGAGAAAGAGAGAGAAACAAGACATGCCGATCAAGAAGCCCCTTCTAAAACACAAAAAAAGTGTGACGTCACAGTTCTAATTTAGCGCGTTGGCCTGTTTCTCTGGTATTGCTCTTCTCATGGCCTCTAGGATACCGAGTGAGGATTTACTCAGTCAAAAGGTAAGGGAATGACGGAATATATGCGGGGCAAGACTATAGCGCTTGAATAGTGGGATCGCTGCTTGTCCAACTTTGTGGTCAAGACTGGATTAGGTCTCGGTGTTGGCATCGTTGCGTCTGCGCTCTTCTTCAAAAGTAAGTGGAAGAAGATACACGGTACGCTCAAGCCTAATATTATGAACCATAGAGCGAACATGGCCTATTTCGCTTGCGGGTGGTTGGGGTTTCGGTATGGCTTATGCCGACTGTGAGGTGAGTTGTTGGTGTCTTAGTGGAGAAGAGGATCATTGACGCGTTCGGTTTACAATTAGCGAACATTCCATCGATACGCCTTGCCAGGTGTCCAGATCAACAAGGAAAAGCCTCTTGTATAAAGCGATATAGACTGCACGGATCGTGCTGCATCTCAATACCACATCTACTTCACATTTCTTACTTGTTCTCTCTCATCGTTTTCCATGTGATGCGGCTTGCATGATGGCATCCTATGCTCGGACACAAGGACCTCTCATCGTTCGACCGGGAAACGGCTCGTGCATAGCATACAGTATCATGTTCAGTGCAATATAACGCGCGATAATACATCATCTCTTCTTTCTATACCAACCGGTTTTGTACAAGTGGATAGACACGAGATCAATTGGCCTTGACCTTCCGCCGTTTGGATACTCTTGTCTCTCCCTTGTCGTCTTCTGCCTTGACGTCAGCCTCGTCTGTTGTTTCGATCTGTGATTGAGATGAACGAATTAAGTCAAAGGTATGATGATAACGCAATGCTTCCCAGTCGTACTCACCTTGTCACGCTTGGCACTGGTGGTCGTCCCTTTGCCTAACAAGTTGGCCACAAACTCCCGGGGCAAGTAATTGATTTTTAGGTTCTACAGACGGCGTTGCATGAGACTCCTGGAAACGCATGTTTGACCACCAGACACTCACCTCAGCTTGAGCGGCCGGAGGCATACTCTTGTATAAATCCGTCTGCAAACGGATTGCAGACGGATACGAATTGAGGGGCCAAGTCAAAGCCTTGCATCTCTGCCGGATGGCTAAGGTAGCTAAATCGGCCATTACATATAAATTTTCACAACTTCCTTGCGGAATAAGAACGTCCCGGGTAGCCTTAACGCGTTGCGTAGCGAAATAGAGGAAGGAAACGTTATCCGGGGTGGCGACGCAGTCAAGAAAGAAGTCAATGTAGGCTGCGCTGAGAATGAGATCCCGCGTCTCTTTGGAAAAGTCAGGGTGATTGGACAAGAGGTGAATAAGTCGAGTTATGGAGAGTTCAAATGGAGTGTGGTTGGTTTCATCTAATCGCCAATGAATAATCATGAAAATGGACTCGGCTTCATAACAGCAGACACTCACGTAGGGCATTCGCGGCAATTTGGCGCTTGATGGAGGCCTTGATTTGCTGCTTGAGTTCCTTTTCTGGCTCATGGGCAGCCAGCATCAGGATTGTCACATAGCGTACATGAATCTTTCGGAGACTAACAAGCGTCACCAAGAGGTGCGCAAACTCTGCCCGGACTTGAAAGCAGGCATCTTGAATGGTGAGCGCCAGTCGCTCAAACTCTGGAGTAGAAATGAGTCTCTCCACTGCGGGGAAGGTGGACAATCGAAGAATTGATTTAGCTGCCACCAAACGCATGTGCGCCTTTAATTGTACACTATACAAGCGAAGAGTGGTCAGCTTTAGGCACGTATTGTCATCGTGGTGCTTACCTTGACGAAGCGCTCGGAGCACATTCTCCGTCATCAGAAATGATTTGCCAAAGCAACTTGAAGAGAGGATCTATGACGCTTTGCAAATTTTCGTCCTTGTTGATACCCCTTGCATAGTTGACGAGCACTTTAATGCTTCGCACCTTTGCTCTAGGGATGACGGAAAGCTGTTTAAGTTCGCACCACTCGTCCTCATCGTCCTCGTTATGACTGACAACGCTTTCATCGACCAAAAGCTGTGTAGTGATGAATGAGCTGATGTCATCGGCATATTGAGTGCACAGTGGTGCCTTGTACAGTGCCAATTGACTCAACGACATGAGTGTAGAAGGCAGCGTTGAGGACGAGAGGGTCAACGATGTTAAGAGGCTCTAATCCCACGGTCAGCGATATTAGAATTGATCCGCTACTTAGGACAGTACCTTGACAAGTTTTGTCAATTCGTCACCATGATTCGGCATGTGGCAGAGTATGATTGTAGCGTTCTTCGCGTCATACAACTCCCCGTCTTGAGCAAGATCCTCCAACTTCAGGACGAAACGATAGTCCGTTGGCATGTCATCCGGCATCACTTTGGAAAGGCAAGCCACCCACTCCAAAGCATCTGACACTGAATAGCAAAGGAAATCAGAGGAATGGTTCAAATTCATGATGGCCGCCACATCATCACGTACCCAAGGCATTGTCGGTCGATTTCTCGACGAGGGCTGAAAAAGCTGGCAGATGGTTCTTGCATACAGCGGGGAATTTGGCTGAAATTTCTTTGAGCAGTGAGCATGCGGTTTCCCGCTCACTCGTCCTTTTAGCCTTCGAAGTCGCCTTCTTTGATTGAGCGATTGACAAGAGTTCAGGCACAAGATCGCTATTGACAATCAATAGGCTGATTCGATACAGCAGAACATTAAAAGTTTCCGGTAGCGCAGTAGACGACTGCTCGATACGTTTCTTTGCTTCTTTCTGCGAAGTGTATTTGTGATCAATTCGCTGTTTCTGGCCTTTTCAAACATCCGATTAATGTTTACTTACCAATGCCTTACATATTGCTTCAAGAGACGCAGACGGATTCATGCAGTCCCGAATGTGCTTGTACAACATACGGTCATTGAGTTTGGCAAATTTGGAGAGGTTGACGCTCGCCTTTTGGGCATCAGGTAATTTTACTAAAGCCATTTTAGCGAAGGTTGACCATGCTCGTCCTTCCTGAATGGGTGCAACTTACCGGCCATCTTCTTCACAACGATTTCCAAGTCTTTGGTGATCTTTTGCTCGTCATTGTCCATTACACCGCCCTGTACAGCGTGTCAGTTCCAAGGATCAGTGAGCATGTCCTTCAATTACATTATGCTTCTCGCAGAGGTCGAGGAAAATGTTCATCTCGCCAATAGCCCTGCAATGTTCACAGATGATAAGCCCAACTCTGTCCACACTATCTCTATTTCTCTCACTTACTCCCTTTGCTTGTTAAGCAACCCGAGAAATCCGGAATGAGCCTTCTCGTCAAGATTTTGCAATACTAGCAGGAGTCGTGCTGTACGCTCATGCTGTTCCTTGTCGCGAGGTAAAATATATTCGTGTATTACCTTCTCCAACGTCGCTCTATGAACAATAGCGTTAGATGGAATGCGTGTCAGCACTGTGTGGCCAAGAAACGCGCTTACATTGCATGCGGGTCATTGACAAAAACAACCTTTATGAGCTCTTGAGGAATCCACAGAAAGCGATCAATTGCATTCTTGTCCTTTTGTTTGCTGTAAGGATTGTCAGTAAGCGAAAGGTAAAACAAAAATTTGTCTTACATGTCCTCAAAGGCGAGGTCAAAGAACCGAGCACAAGCAATCATTGCTTCTTGGCGAATTGCAGGCTAATCCGAGTTGAGTCACTGGTGGAGGCACGCGCTTTGAGTCAACTTTACCTTTTTATCCTTGCTTCGACCTGAAAGCAAGACCAACACATCCTTAGAGACAACCGTGGATGCGATCTCATACGACATTTCCGAAAAGACTTTGCAGGCTGCTAACCGAACCTTCTCCTCTGGATCTTGCAGCTTGGATTCCAAAGCGACTGAGGTGGAAGGAGCTGGTGAACACGCAGCTGGCAGTCAATTACCCAAAACCACTTACTGGTGATGTCCGCACCCAGCGATGGATGCGCCTTAAGAATTGCACCACAATACGTCATCCAGCTCGTTCGAATGGCAGGGACCTTATCATTGCGCCTACGCGTCATGTGTTGGCATGTACCGACGGTTGCTCGTATTTCATACATACCTTGACAGCCACTTCTTCCATGCTCCGGGATATTTAGCTGCAAGCGAATAGCTAGCGTGACAAAACATTTCGCCCAAAGTTTGAGTTGCCAAAAGGCGGACATTTACATCGTCGAGACCAAGCTCTTCCTCCAATTGTGGAATGACATTCAACAAAAGAGCTGGGACGGACTTGTTGATTTCTTTAATGAGCTCATGAGCTGTAGTGATTTCGGCCATTTCTTCCGACGCCGTGCTGTCTCGTCCAGTCGTTACAATCACATCCGCAAAGTACTGAACACAAAATTTAGTACGATGTGTCGGCTGCCGAGATCTGTTTGTTTCCTCACCTGACAGACGTAACGCTGCAAATACTCCGCCGTATTTGCACATACATTTACAGCCATTTCTCGGGCTTTGACGTGCTCACCCTATCATACATGTCACGTTAGCGAAGGTCGTCAATGCCAAATTCAACTTACGTTATTCTTCTTCACAAACTGGGCAAGGATGACTTCGATGACATCACTCGGCAGTTGCGGATACTCTTCAATCAACTGCACCATGATATCTGTCAAACACGTCTGCACATTGTTGGCGAGACCAGCCTTGGCTAGATCAAAGAAGTCTTTAAATATGTCTGACACGATATCTTGGGTATTTTTGAGGTCACCGAGGATAACAATACTTCGTACTGTCGCAAGATTCTCGAGAAGATAATAATAATGTGGATAATGTGGACTGGTGGTGTTGGACAAGTGTTGTAATTGGCGGACAAAGAAATCGAAAATGTCCTACAAGCAATATCGAGTGAGCACGACTATTAGCGCCTTCTCTATTTCAACTCACTTTCAGTTCCTGGTTGTCATACGGAGCCTCTGGCGCAAACAGGCGAAGTATATCAGCTATACAGCACGCTACCAAGGCTCTGACGCCTTTATCCTTGTGCTGGACTAGGTTGTTGTGCACGAGCTCCCGCGTCACGGACTTCAGCGATCCAGTGTCGACATTCTCCTGATCAATTCCGCTCAACTGCTCGTGTAAAGCCTACAAATTCCAGTGTGAGTACCGAGCAGGTCATAGGCAAAGCATGCTACTAGAAGCGCCGAGGACAGCACTAGAGCAACGCGAAGTCATTACCTTTAACTTTTTCACCAAGTCAGTCGTGGCGAGTTTCGTACCAGAACTAACAAGCTTGTCTTTGAATCGCAGCTTGTACCCAGCCAGCTTTTGCCCCTGAGATGACGACATGGCAGATTGACAAGCCAAGCAGCGATTTACCTAGGAAGGGAAACAAATGCAAGTGGCCAAGAGTGCGGCTGCGCAAAAACGCGTCGCCAGATTATATCCAAAAGCGGCGACGCGTCAAATGAGATGATGTCACACAACATACGCGCGTCGCACTGAGAGCAGGAGCAAGCACACGGTAACCACCGATGGTGTTTGATGGTTAGCTCGACCGTTGCTTTGGATTCGACACGCGATAAGACAAATGAATGATTGACGCGCTTCTAGGGAGGGAGCAAAGGCTACAACGCACGCCCCACGTTGAGAAGACCCCAGAGCCAAGAGCACCTCTCTTACAAAGCAATTTATGTTACACGGTGGTTGTCTAGCATTGGATGACGGTGATGACCGAGTGAATACATATTTGATAAGGCAGAGCGCAAGAGTAGCCATCTCTTGGTAGCAAAAGAGCCATCTCATTAAAGCTGCTAGAAAAGTGAGCGAGAGTGTGCACAGTACTGGCGTTGCAACGTATCCGCCATTTGATTTCAAAGCAGAGGACGTGGCTGCCCTGAAATTCAAACGTGAAATTGGCTGTAGCGAGATGGCTGAATCTTAGGGTGCGAGCTTGAAGCCCTTAACCAGACCAAAGGCTTCGCTGATCATGTTCCGCAATCATAAGAGACAGCTGGGCTGGCGTATAGTGTTCACTCTTGAGAGACCAGGCTTCTACGCGCTAGATTTTCGGCGTTGTTTGTCATGAAAGGGCTGTAAATAGCAGAGGAAATAACGAGCCAAGATAACGAATTGCAGTTGTTCATGAAAGCCTGGATGCAGCCGCACAACCTCAAATGAAAGCTAGATGATGTCTAGAGCCGTTCATGCAATCGCTATCTGATCAATTCGATCTAAAGTTATCAGATCCTGGCGCTCGGATTTGCGGCTATCACCCGGCATGCCGCAGCAGTGTGACGACTGATCGGCATAGCATAAAAATAGTATATCGCACACAACTTTGACAGGAACGCTTTATCACCGCCAAGGCGACGGACTTCACCGTCCAGCATGGCTGAAGCAACATCGACCTGGACAAGGTGGCGACAGACGCTCGTTGAACTGAAGCCACATGCGGCTGTAATTGCCGCAGCGTACTGGAGCATGATATGTTACGGGATGAGCGACGGCGGGTTCGGCGTGCTGTTACCTTCCATCAAGTCCTATTACGCCGTGTCGGACGGTGTCGTATCTGCGCTTCTCATGTGCAACACCGCGGGCTTCCTTGTCTCCGCCTTTTTGAACGGCAACATTGTGGATCATCTCGGGCAAAAGACGTCGCTTGTCCTCGGTGTTTGCGCTCAAGATCTGGCTTATATGTTGCTGCTCTGGAGAGCACCCTTTCCAGCGCAGTGTTGCTTCATGGTCATTCTCGGGTTTGGTCTCGGTTTGGTGAACGCTGGAACCAATGTGATCTGTGTCACATTACCGAAGTCGTTAATCCTCTTGAACATGCTCCATGCTTCTTACGGTCTAGGCGCGCTCATTGGACCTCTGCTTGCATCCGCGCTACTTAATAACGGTCGCAGCTGGAACTACTTTTACGTTTGCCTGGTCTGTTTCTCTTTTAGCGCTCTCACGGCTCTTTTGAGTGTCTTCACAATCAAGCCAGGACCGATTGTAGGTCGTGAGGAGGCAAAGAGCAGAATCAAGTTGTGGCGAACCAAACGCGGAGGTGGAGAACCGGAAGTGGCCATGGCCGGACGCTCTACAGCCGTCGCATTGAACGAACCGAAATCCTCATTGCTTCGTCGAGCTCTCAATTATCCGGTAACCCCCATTGCCGCCGTTTACCTTTTATTCTATGTTGGCGTGGAGGTCAGTCTCGGCACCTGGGCTTACAGCTATCTGACAGAGTATCGGCACGGCAACCCGGTGCAAATGGCTCATACGGTCTCGGGCTACTGGGGCGGTCTGATGGCGGGCAGAGTGTTACTCGGCTGGTTTACCGCTCGATTTGGGGAGCGCATCATGGTTTTGATATACCTTGGCGTCATTGCCGGAGGGACGCTTGTTATTTGGCTTGTCAATAACTCCATTGCCGACGGGATCGGTATGTATTTCGCCATGTCCACGATCCATATGGCTTACGACATGTGCAGTCTTGTTCTTTACTGGATTTGTCCTCGGACCGTTGTACCCTACGACAGTATCCTTGACATCGTCACTCATTCCTACCTACCTCTTCGCCACAGCCGTAGGTTTCATTGCCGCATTTGGTTCTGGAGGTGGAGCCTTGTTCCCGTTTGCTACTGGATTAATGGCTAATCGCTTTGGTATCTGGGTGCTGATGCCGTTCATGATATGCATGACGGTCGGAATGATTGCCTTGTGGGCTAGCATCCCCAAGAAGAAGGGGGATCCTGATGCATCGGGACCCGAACATCATGGAGAGGAGAATCAGCAATAGAGGGCTGAATCACAAAATATTGAATTAGATAGGGTTTCGCAGTGTAGCCTTCGTCAAGTCGAGAATGCCGAACGCGCTGTGTGATTGTAGACAGGTTTAGAAGATAACATGTGTTGATTTCCGTTTGATCGGATCCATTTTGCTTGGCTACCGGTGATGGCCAAAATCTGCATGACAGCTACTAACCATATTCTGTGAGCTCTGCAACTCTTACGTTCATGGTCATTCAAGCCCAAGTTGACTCACTAAAATCCATTTATGCCGAAGATGCCGCGAAGAAGTGCGGAACTCGAGACAATGCGGATCCATTTCCGTCACGAGTCGATCATTTCGGCTAAGAAAGGAAGGTGAACACTGTGGAGAGAGCGTAGGGATAGCTCGTTTTACTTTCTGTTGGACACAGGGTCCACCGCAGGGTGGGCAGGCTATCACCATGGTAGAAGAAGTCGAAGTGACTACGCCTACAACTGAGTATGTCGAGACTACAAGCGCTTCGTCCAAGACGTTTTCTTCCTGGTTCAAACAGACGTTCGTACAAATGAAGCCATATCTGTGGCTCATACTGGCGATCTACTATATCATTGTCGTCTTTGGGATGAACGACGGAGGGTTTGGTATCATTGTGCCTTCTATCAAGGCCTACTACAACATCTCTGATGGTATCGTTTCGCTGTTGCTCATGTGTAACACGGCAGGTGCGCTAGCGTCTGCCTTCTTGAACGGAACGATTGTTGCTCTGCTCGGACAAAAGACATCGATTGCCATTGGTCTCTGCTGTCAAACCCTGGCGTATCTCCTTCTGTTGTGGCGAGCGCCCTTCCCTGCACAATGCTGCTTCATGGTCATTTTAGGATTTGGCCTCGGCTTACTTAACGCTGGCGTCAATGTCGTCTGCGCCACGATGCCACACGCTACTATCGTGTTGAATTTGCTCCATGCAATCTACGGCCTTGGTGCTCTCCTCGGACCTCTTATTGCCTCTGGGCTCTTGGCCCGCGGTCGAACATGGAATTTCTTTTATGTCAGTCAACTTTGCTTCGTCAGTAGCGTTGTAGTGGTTGTATCGATTGTGTTTCGCTTCCGACCCGGACCCGACAGCAATACGGAAACACACAAGCGCAGATTCAAGCTTTGGAGATCAAAAAATGGAGGCGCCGAGCCGGAAATTGCAATGTCGGGACGAAGCACGGCAGCTGCCCTCAATCCTCCGACAAGCTCGCTCTTTCGCAGTGCCGTGAGGATACCGCTAACCATCATTGGTGCCTTTTACCTTCTCTTGTATGTGGGGTTGGAAGTAAGCCTCGGTACATGGACCTACACCTATCTCACCGAGTGGAAGCACGGTGATCCCATTCCGATGGCTCATACTGTGTCTGGATATTGGGCTGGATTGATGGTGGGCAGAATCTTGCTTGGATGGTTCACGGCTCGATTCGGAGAACGGCGTATGGTGTTTTTGTATCTTGTTGTCATTGTTGCTGGAACCATATTGCTCTGGCTGGTTAATAATCTTATTGCTGATGGCGTTGGTAAGTAGATAGCACCTTGTCAAACGACTTTGTTTCACATTCTCCTAGTTTTGTTTTTCACCGGCTTTGTACTCGGTCCGCTCTATCCAACGACGGTGGCGGTAGCCTCCAAATTCGTACCTTCTCATCTATTTGCCACATCCATGGGCTTCATGGCCGCCTTTGGTTCCGGCGGCGGGGCGCTCTTTCCATGGATCATTGGTATCATGGCCAATCGCTTTGGCATTTGGGTCATGATGCCCTTTCTCTTGTCCATGACCGTGGGCATGATTGTACTATGGGCCAGTATACCCAAGAAGAAGCCAGTGGTCGAGAAAAGGCCACAAAGGGATGAAGAGATGCCTCGAGACGACGTTGAATTGGACAATGAAGCGTAAATTGTCACCGTCTTGGCCATTCAGCACCAAAGGGTTCTTCCAATTGATCCAGTACATGACACACCCTTACTTCCCATAGCAAGCTCCAAGTCCACAACACGCCAATGGCTCACAAGGGCTCAAATAGTCAATAGCGTTGTCTTTTCACGCGTTTGTTGATTTGGAATTTCCATTGTTCACTTGAGCATGCCGTTGCCATACTGGCCGCAGGTGCTCTACTTTGCATCACCATATGTATACCCGAGCTTGTTTCTTTTTGCATATACATTAGCCATATGGGCTATCCAAGGATACAAGAAGCAAGCGGATCAGCCAACGTCGGATCGAGATGGGGAAGCCCGCGCTGGTTTGCTGGATGGACAGCGTAACGGTGATCAGGGTGCTGAATCGAGCACTACTGCTAACGGAGAGAGTCTCTCTGGCGACCAAGGATTTTACCGCGACGACTTGCTTCAAGGCGAACCTGCACTGAACAAGCTCACTCTCTTGCTTCACCTCATTGTCACGGCTTCTTTTGTTATCGATGGTATGCTACAATGCTTACGGGCTCTTGTCGACGGCCAATGGACCTCGAGCAATTTGGCATTCTACGACGTGTGCGCATGCTTCAGCTGGTGCCTTTCATTGTATGTTTTGTTCCGAGAAAAGCAGAGGAAGGGGTACTGGTCGCTCCAGCAGTACATGTTTTGGTGGATTGCGGCCATTGTAGAGATCAACATTCTGGAGAGCTGGATACATGCCTTGGTAACAGGTGCAACAAAATCTTCGGATGTCGACACCTGGGATTGGTTGCTATTCGCCGTCTTTGTGATCCGGGCTGCATCGTTGTTGGTTTTGGCGGGCATGTCCCTAGCATCGTACTGGAGTATCTATCCAATAAAACGCGAAGGTGCGGCACAAGCGTTAAAGTCCGCATCGGGCTCGTCTTACGGCACATTTAAACCCCCCACAGCGGCAGAGGCAGGATCTGGACAGACCGGGGGATCTGGCGCTAGAGATTCGACATGGAAATCGTTCTTTACGAAACTGCGGCGTCTCTACCCTTTTATCTGGCCGAGAAAGGACAAACGTCTCCAGGTGGTCATCATAATCTGCTTTGGGCTGTTGATTGCCGGTCGTATCGTCAATGTCCTGGTCCCATGGCAACTCAAGCGAGTCATTGACAGTCTGGGCATGAAAAGCACTGATTCAGCTGACAAGGACACTGGAGGTTACCAAGGTAAGGTAAACTTACATTGCTGTTCAAATGCCATACTGATCCAATACGCCGTAGTGCATTTTGCATGGGGACAGATTCTGCTTTACATTCTGTTCCGGTTCTTGCAAGGCGGCGTCGGCCTGATACAGTCTGCGCAGAATTACCTCTGGATTCCCATCGGGCAATACACGACACGGGAGATCAATGTCAAAATGTTCCAGCATCTACATAATTTGTCATTGCAATTTCATATCAACCGCAAGACGGGCGAAGTACTGCGCGTGATGGATCGTGGATCGAATTCCATCATTCAGCTCTTGTCACAAATCACGTTCCAGATTCTTCCAACGTTGGTCGATATTGTGGTCGCGGTTGTTTTCTTTGTCATTGTCTTTGGCTGGCAATTTGGTGTCATTGTCTTCACGACGATGGCTCTCTACATCATTATTACCGTCAGAATCACGGAATGGCGTACAAAGTTTCGGAGAGATATGATTGAACTCGACAATGACTGCAGATCAAAAGCGGTCGATTCATTACTCAATTTCGAAACAGTAAAATATTATTCGGCTGAAGAATTCGAAGTGAATCGATACCGGGATGCGATTGACAATTATCAAGTCGCTGACTTTAAGAGCAGCAGTAGTTTGAATGTGCTCAATCTTGCTCAGAATGCCGTGATCACGCTCGGCCTGCTCTTTGGATCCCTTTTGTGTGCCTACAAGGTGGTCTCAGGCGCACTGGTGGTCTCCGACTTTGTGGCCTTTATCACTTACATTGTTCAACTGTACGGACCATTGAACTTTTTCGGAACCTACTACCGAATGATCCAGTCAAACTTTGTAGATATGGAGAAACTGTTGGATCTGTTCAAGCAAGAGCAATCGGTCAAGGACAAGGAGAATGCCCCGGCCCTCGTTGTGACCGACGGCGCCGTTGTGTTTGAGGATGTCCACTTTTCTTATGATCCCCGGCAAGAGGCCCTCAAAGGTGTCAGTTTCTCAATTCCCAAGAATCAAACAGTAGCTCTTGTGGGCCCGAGTGGTGGAGGGTAAGTACTGACCACTTAAGCTGTTGATATAGAAACTTACGCGTCCATAATCTTTAGCAAATCGACGATTCTACGTCTCTTGTTCCGATTCTATGATGCCCAATCGGGACGCATCCTCATCGACGGCCAAGATATCAAAGATGTCACGCAAGCGTCGGTACGCAAGAACATTGGCGTTGTTCCTCAAGATACGGTGCTATTCAACGATACTATAATGTACAACATCCGCTATGGAAAACCCTCGTCTTCTGATGAGGAGGTCACGGCCGTCGCTAAGGCGGCGCAAATACACGATCGTATCCTCAGCTTCCCAGATGGTGAGTCTAGTCTGTGATAGCTTGGATGGTCGTCTAAATTTTTCCAGGCTATAACACAAAGGTCGGCGAAAGAGGCTTACGGCTCAGTGGTGGTGAAAAGCAACGGGTTGCCATCGCAAGGACCATGTTGAAGGATCCTCCTATTGTTCTTCTTGACGAGGCTACATCGGCTCTAGACACGTAAGTGAAACGGGTTGGACCATCGATCGTCTTATCTCACAATGGAGAATGTAGAACCACCGAACGTCAGATACAGAACGCGCTAGCCACCATGACACAACACCGAACGACGCTTGTCATTGCGCATCGACTCTCGACCATCGTCAACGCCGATTTGATTCTAGTTATCAAGGACGGTCAAGTGGTGGAATCAGGGACTCATAATGAGCTCCTTCAGCAATATGGCAGTGAAGGCGTGTACTATGAGATGTGGCAGAAGCAGCTAAAGGAAGACACCGAGAAGCTTAGCCAACCGGAGGAGGCCAAGTCGGAGAGTGCCCGCGCGTCTGAGGATGCCAAGAAAACAGGCAAGGAGAGACCGCCAACGATGGCTTCCTCGTCTGAGGTGCCGGATGCCAGTGTATCGCGAAGCACTGCCACTCCCTCGCCTCTCCCTAAAAAGTCTGATGGACGTTAATCGAGGGTGCATGAACTTTTGTATCGACACATAAATGCAGAATAGAATAGACGCGTTCCGTAGGCAGGGCACAACCAAACACTTCTATTCATATAAATGTACATACACGTTTTCGGCACTACGAATCGTCCTCATCCTTTGGGATTTTAGCAAATTGCGCGGTCGCCGTTTTGGCTCGATCTCGTACGTCCTGTGAAGAATCATGCACCAGACTTTCTAGCTTTTTCTCGAAGCCCATCTGCCGCAATTGCTTTATGCGACCGTGTATCGTTTCTGCTGAGAAGTCCATCTTGTCCATATCGGCATAGGAAAGGTTGATCATAATCCAACACGTCGCCACGCGGACGTCTTGCAAGGGATCATCCTGGATGAGAGCATGAGATTCAGGGTTCGGATACAACATCATTCAAACATTACCATGTAGCGTAATATGGCCTTCAAGATGTTCGGTCGGTTCGTGATGGCAGCCTTGTGCTTGTCGTTGCCGACGGCAAGGTTTGATATAGTCCAAAGCGTAGGCGCAACAATCTGAGACAAAAGCGTAAGCATGGACTTCGAGTCGCGAAATTGCTGCACCGATGAGCTTACCTGTAGCTTAGCAGCTTCCCCTTTGACATAGAGTCTGCTTTCCAGAATATCCATCAAGCCATCGTGGCCAAATCCTTCAAAGATGGCATCCATGTCCTAAAGGTGAATACAGCGCGTGAGCCAGTGTCGCCCAGCAACCGGGCAACCTACCTGTTCGCTCGCTTTCGCCACCAAATTTCTTACAAAGCTCAAAGCCTGCTCCTGAATCATACCATCCGGGTCATTGAGGAGTATCTGGAGGTATTGCCAAGTCAATTTGCTCATCACCTGTTGCTTTGTATCCCAGTCGGCTTGATATAGGAGGTTTTTTAGGGCCCAAATGCCATTGAGACGCAGATTGAAATCTTGGGAATGTGTGAAGGAGATAAAGGAGTCCAAGCCATTATTTTCAATGACCATCTAAAAATAACGATTCAAGAAGAGATGATTAGTGTATATCCAAGAGTACCATGCCTGTTCATACCTTTTTCATGGGTGAAAAGTCGAGTACAATATTACATAGCGCTCCACAAGCAGCTCCTTGAACAAGTATTGACTCATCGGAAAGCAGCTGAGAACTATGTTTTATACAACGTGTAGAGGTTTGATCGGGAATTACCTTCAATAATGGGGTAACCAATCCTGCATCCACCAGGCTCGTTCTTAGGTGCATGACGCTTCTTGAAAGAGATTTGGCGCACTGGCAGGCCGCCAGACGCACCGAGGGTAAATTATGGAACATTGCGGTTTCAATGTGGGGTAAGACTTTTGATGAGATGGCCTAGCACAGATATTATGTCAGACTCCGAGGAAACAAGCAGTTATTGTGTAGTGAGTGACATACCTGTGTTCGACAATCTTCTTGATGCAGACATATCGCGGCAATGGCAACTAAAGTATTCTACGAACAGAGTGTCAGGCTTAAGGAACGATGCAAACTTCACTCGTACCTCTTTCACCTTGTCCAAAAGAGGACTATTCGCCACTTCCATTTCACCTCCGGCAACACTTTCGAGTATCCGGACAAGGTTCGGGACGCCTTCAGCTTCGAAAGCTGCTCTCTGCATGGCATCACTGTCTTTCACCAAGTCGGCCAATACTAGAGGCGCTCGCTCTTGCACGACGCCAGGTTCTTTAAGTAGTTTGACCAATGTCGGTAGTACGACGTGCTTGATATCTGCAGTTGCATCCGTCAAGACATTGTCGCGGTATAAGCTCGTAAGACTGCGAAAGACATTGTCAGAATAATCTTGGAGCGAGTTAGTGGAAGAACCCTACCAAGTGGCCGCTAGCAATCGCATACTGGGACATTTGTCTTTTACCAGCCGCAACATGACATCCATCGTCGTTCCTTGATTCGGAACTGAAAGGATGATCAGCTAGTGTAGAAAGCGCATGGCAAGGACGAACCTTTTGTGTTGGCGACAATCTTGCCAATTTCGCTATTCTCCCGACAGAGAGAAGCCAATGCATCGAGTGCAGCTTCTTGTGCCTACAAAGCCAAGCGTTCAGTAGGAATGACGTTTTGTCCAAGTCTTGACATCAAGCATACATACCTTGGCGAATCCACAGGTCAAAAGCATTACAAGCGGATTGACACCTCCCATATGCGCAATAGCGGCTTGATGTTCGACAGTGTCACAAGCGCGAGCTAGGATGCAAGAGACTAATTCAGCAATGTGTAGCCACGAGGTGTTGTTGGTGTCGGTGACGGCTTGAGCGGCAAGTGAGAGAAGTGAGATGATGCTGCGTAGCGTTGAGGGCTGTACATGGATGAGACGATTTGCTGATAACTGCCAGTTGCTTCATAAATGCTTACCTCAAAGACATCATCTTTGGTGACTTTTGGAGAACTGTAAATAGCCTTCAATGCTCTTGCAGAAGCTTCGACGAGCTTTGAGTCGAATGAAGTGGTTATTGAGATCCCTGATGATAGGGAGGATGTTGCCTCTATTCCGCTTTCCGCGTGAGTGCCATTGAACCTAAACTGTCCAGCGGCTTCCGTTATTCCCAGATAAGTGAATGCGGTAAGCAAGGGCTTAAGCGCTCCAGCTGCTACCAGCACCGTGATATTTTCCTCCGCGCCTGTATAGCACCCTTTCGTAAGCTCTAACGGAACTTTTGCCGACCGCATTGGCGCTTACCGTGAGCCAGACTTCCGAGCACAATAGCAGCTTGCACCCGATCTTGCAGACTCTCACTGGTCTCACCGGACAGTATATGGATCAATCTATGTCAGAATGTGAGGCGTGTGTACTAATGTGCGGTGTTTGCGTCAGCCAGAGCTTTCAGCCTACCTCGGAACTGCTCCGGATGTTACATAGAGCTCCTTTTTGGTGCGATTTCCAATGACGGAGTTCTTGATGTACTTGAGCGCCCTCAATCGCTCAGCTGGGTCACACGAAGACAGCTGAGCCACAGCTGCTTCGTGCTTGGACGCCGCCATGCTCACCGATGCGTTGCTTGAAGCACGCGCTCGCCTTACTCCATCAACGATGACGTCACAATTTCCTTTTCCTCTTTTGGCATGATTTCGAACAATGGAGGCGAGCAGAGTAATGGTAGTATCCGGGAAGATGCATGGTCATTTGACAATGCAGTGAGGGAGAGGGCATGAAACGACTTCAATATGTCTTATTGTCCTCATTGGCCATGGAATTGGACCAGAAGTCGAGACATCACACTGATGCACCATGCTTCCGTACTTGTAAGTAGAGCTACTGTGCATGCCATACTAGCTCATTAACCTGACAAAATCACTCTATCTGTGATGTGGATGATAATCTTCTCTGTTCACAGTGTTCAATACGTGCCTGAAAATGTCCACAAACGAGGTCACGTGAATCTGTCCATAAAGGGCAATCCACCCTTTGGGGCAAAAGACATTCCTTTTGCTCTTCCTCGCCCCATTCTATGGCTCATGTCTTTGCATTCAGTCTGTAGCGTAGTAACAAGCTGTGTTTACATGAGGTATGCATAGTTCGTACATTAAGCTGCCACAAGCGTCTTGCAATTTGCGCTCTTGACGAGTTTTGCCAAATCATGCCGGAAGAATGGGACGCTCATGGCAAGAAGGCCACAAGGGCTTCGTCAAGCGAGTCTCCATCGCCAGCTATGCAGCAGCTTCAACTCATTATGCAGCAACGTAGCCAGTCCCCGTCGTCCAAACGTCTCAGCTCAAGCTTTTCCAAGCAGACGCCCTCCACAGGTCCGGCAAGATCGTGGTCCGTGTCCAGCGAAGGCTGCGCATCATTACCAGGAAAAGATGCCTCCACACTAAGCAAGCTGACTAGCATATTTCCATTGACAAAATCGCCACCCAGCACCCCTACTCGTCCTTCGATGTCGCAAACTCCACCCTGGTCTCCGGTCAAGACGAGTACGAATCGCTTGTCGGATTCTTCCTCTCAGCATACCCTTAATGGTAACGATGGGTTCACTGAGACCGCCTCTAGCCATATCTCTCACAACGGCCGAATCCGGATACCTATGCGACGGCAGGACAGTGGAGATGCATCCATGATGACAACGGAAACCCGCCGTTTGCCGGCGAAACGAAATCCTGCGCTAGAACGAATTTCCACATCGCTACCTTCGACTCCATCACAGATCAGCACATCGTTTCCAACCAATAAAGCGGATGATTCGCATTCCATGCCTGACGTGCCGCAAACGAACCGCTTTCCAGAAGGTATTCCGCACTCAAACTCAGCAGATGCGTTGTGGACGAACGAGAAAGGGACTGTAGAGTTTGACGAGGTTAAAGATGCTAGCAGCGACGACAGCGGATCCGAGTGCTCGACATGTTCTTCATTTGAAGCCACTGTTTTCAACCAACTTTCTGCATCGAATAGCGATACATCTTGGGCTGCAAAGTCAATGGCAAGACGTGGCAACGAGTTGCAAAGCCCTTTGAACACGGCACCTCCGTTTCGATCACGGACGGGCTTTCATCCTTCTCTTACCACAAAAGGCTCAACTTTGCGCTTGCAGTTGCCTCAGCCGAGTAAAAAGCTGATTGGTGCTGCAAATTCCGACATAAAGACGGCACCTTTCGTTGGAGACACCTTTCTGGTCACTGCGCAAGGTAGACGAGCAACGAATCCCACCAATCTCCGCAATAAGAAGCGAGCGAGTAGCGGATACTTGCATACTTTGTCATGGTTCGCTTCTGACAAGAGCCAAAGTCCTGCAATGCCGAGGAATCTTATGGCTGAACAGCTCACCGACACGTTCATGAAAGTTGGCGAAGGTGTCAATGATTTTATGGTGACTTCGGGTAAATATACCGTCGAGTCATGGCAATCCTGGAGCGGCTTTATTCAGCGAAGCCTGAGACGACCGACAAATAGCGATGCTAGCAAGGCTCCCCAAAATCCATTCCCTACGCTTCCGTCCGATGACACCGCTGACTCTTCAATACCACCTCCCAAACTTCCATTGACTCCTCCAACTTATCCACCTACGCCGCAAACTTGCTCCTTTGCACAGCACCCTGCCAACAAGTTGCACTCGGCCACATTCGATGTTCCCTTACACGTTCTATTTTCGCTCGTATTCGTCGACTCTCCCGATTTAGTGATCAAACCGTCGCACGAACAAAGAGAAACTCAAAACATTGCTATCGGTGAATGGCAGTGGGTGAATGGCAAGTGGCAGCGGCACCTGAAATACAGTGTGTGCGTCAATGTGCTCTGTAAGTATCCAGATGATGCGTTTCCCACTACGAATTTATCAGGACTAACTTGTTGCCTAGTCTCCAAGTCGTGGACACCCTGTTTTGAAACGCATCAAATTGAACAAAACGATGACTTGTGAGTGAAACGGCGCACCATGTTGACCCGACTAACAACGCATCAGGCAAAAGATTGTTCTTGCCACCTCCAACCAGCCTCAGGTACCGATGGGATCCACATTCCGCGTCCAAACCCAATACTGCTTAACGCACGACGGTCCAAATCGTTCAAAAATGGAAACATGGTTGGACGTCATTTTTGACTCTGCATCCACCATGACGGGTGCTGGTATGCTTCGGAGAAAGATACAGACCGCCTCTATTGAGAACGCCAAAGCGTATTTCCAACAATTGGACAACAATTTACAAGACTTTATTATCAAATCGCCCAACTATACACCTATTATAGGCATCGACCCAGTACGCGCCAACACAAAGCCAGACAGGGAGCTTGATACAACGTCTAACAAAACAAAACCTCACCAGATGCAATCTACACCATCCTGGCGAAACAAGGTCTCGTTGGTCCTCCTCATATCCGTTATTATTCTCGGCGTGTATTTGTGGTACACTCATGGCTCGATCCGAACAGAACGCAACACTTCTGCCCCTTCCGACTTCTGCAACATCTCTGATCGTCTCAAGGCCATTGCCCTTCACGCTCGTCATCTCAATATACCTGATACCCAATCAACCTCCCACGATCAGTGGTCGGCATTATACGAACAAGCGCTCAGCCTGCAGCAAGACATGGCCAAAGTTATTGCCATCCTTGAAGCACGGATGCAAGAGCGAGATGTACCATAGTACTTGTAATCGTAATCCTAATATAAACGCACCTAATGGCTTCCGCATCCCTGTCTTCCTTCTGATTAAGTTTAACCTCCTGTAAGAGGGAAGGCAAGGCACAGTCCTCCTAATGGAAACCTGTTGTGTCAGTGCAAAACATGCTTACCCTGCGTGAGATCAGTAATGGCCGAAAGTCTGCTTCGATGCACTAGCCACAATTATGTGAGTTGCCTTTTTGGACTCGGAGAGATCTCCCCCCATTGGGACTTTGGTAGAAGGCATGCTTCTTACCTTCTTCTCATTATCAATCATCATGATTGTTGAAGCAAAATTATACACGGTGTCTAACAATACAAAGTCACTCCGCCAAGACCTCTTCACGAGCTTCCGTGTTTCAACCCATCATTTACACGGTAAGCCCGACACGCACAATCTAAGGGTGATGCACGGGTCGACGGTCGGCGAGGTCCTCGGATATGAATTCTTACGGCCTGGGCCTGGTTCCCAAGACCTTCGCCTAATTGATCTAATGTCGTACGACAAGACCGTTGCTGCAATCCGGAAACAGGGTAAATCATTCTTGGCTCCAGTCTCCGTGGAGAAGCTGCAAGAAGAACTCCAGCATATCAAAAAATGACTGGAGGTCTCCGACAGGCGATTTGGAAAGCCGCAAGAGCTGAGAATGCAGTTATGGCAAGAGCATTTTCCAACATCCTCGGGAAGAAGATTACCATTGATCTTCAGTTGGACCCAACCAAAACCAATTATGACAAGATGATAAAGTCGGTCGATGACGCCTTCTTCAAGAGGACCGATCTTCAGGTGGAGGATACGGTACCCCTAAGAAAAGGACCGCGGCACCCAGCAAGGTCACCAGAACACCATCGCCTACCCAGACGACAAGTGACCTGAAACAGTTGAGGCGCCATTCATCAAGAAAATCCTGTTTAATCACGACATATTCCCGCCAAAATATGGCTCAACAGACAACCTCAGTTGCCTGTTTTCATAGGGGCTACCCAGAGGGAGCAATTACCATGATGAATTAGCATTTCATGTACATACATCATGATCATTTTCACATCAGATAGAAATTTGCAATCGCCTGAGCGCAAACAATGAAGTCGCTATTATACTCTGCGACCACGAACAGTAGCTATCTCCGTGTTACATGAAAACGGCGGCGTCTATGCAAGTCCGCCGGTCATCCATGTGAACACACGATCCCAGCGACTTTTGTCTTCCACATTATCGTTCTGACCCAAATACGTCGCAAGCATAAACGTAGGACCTGCTGGAAATTGGAATCTAGGCAACTTCTCTAGCTTTCGGCATGACCCGATGTCGACAGCAACACCGACAGTTCGCCTTTTTTCAAGCCGATCTCGTCCAAAAAAGGCGTGTCACCTTCTGACTTTCAATACTTCTTTCCATCTTCTCCCTTTCATGTTATATCGTTCTTGTAGGCGTTGGATGACGAGCATAATAATTCGTAGGATAGTCTGTCGCTCGCGTTCGATATCTATGGCACAGACCATATCCTCTTCCTCTTAATCTGCATCCTCCGACAGCCGCCCTAGTTCCTCTCCTGGTCATAGATCATCTTCTTTTGCGAAGAGCGATCGCTTTCTGTATCACTGTCATTATCAACGTAGAAGTTGGGAAGTTTTGATTATGCTCATGTCCACCGTCTGAGATAATACTACCATGTACCCAGACTCTGATTCTCCCGCAGCTTGCATCAGTCATGAAACCCGCAACATTACTTTGCAAGTGAATTCAATGCTTCGTAATGTCACCTTAAAAGAGCAAGATTAATGCCTAGTAACCCAATGACCCATCTCAGGACAAGGTATCACACGTACTTGTCTCTTTGCTTCTTGAATTTGACCCAAAAATATTATAAAAGCAGAATCTGCCGGGTGGCCGAATTGCTTGCCTCGGCAGCGGCTCTCGCTGATTTTCGAAATTCTGAATTGTTTTTTATGTGGCTTAGCGAGTTCAAGATGGTGAGCATCTCAGTGAAAGAGCATGGTGATGCATCGACCATCAGAGACTCGTTCGCCAAGGATACAGACCACGTCACCTGGAATGCCTTATTCGCCATCTGATGTGGTTGCCCACTTCAGTAATGAACATGACATGCCCACAACGACATGCCAGGTTTTTCTTGTTTATTTGAACAATAGTAAGAAGGGATCAGACATGGCTCTCCAACCGGGCGATATATCACCAGACCATAACGGTCAGTTAAGCGCCCTTGTCATCATGTGGTATATATAAGACATACTTGTGTGCTATTGCACTTACAGGTAAAGTCCTACAGATGAAATGCAAAGAATCAAATGCGTGGCTTTGACGTGTTTTATAGGTGGAATGGGTGACGTCACTCTTTGATGTTTATATGGGATTTGCTCTCGTTTCCTTTGCTCTCTCTCCATGATTGGATATTAGAGGGCAAGCATGGATCGGATGAATGATCACAAGGAGGAAACAGATAGAGAAAGTGAGAAAGTGAGAAAGGGGAGAGATTGGAGAGAGCGAGTTCTCTTATGGAAGCATTCCCGTCATCATACGATTGAATATGTGCGTCTCTCTTGATGGCAGTCTTCACCAAGGTAGAGAGCATAGTTAACCGATCCAATACTCCTGATACACTATGCCTCGAATGTTCACCTGTAGCAAGTCACATGACCTTCCCTTATACTGGTCATCTCATTTGACAGTCAGTCCCAAAGAGGAAATTGTTGGAAGCGCCGCGGCGAAGGCTTGGAACTCTGCGGCTCTTTGACCGCTTTCCCCCACTTCTTCAACAGCAGTGCGGTCCCTGTTTCATAGAATGCAGACTTTGGACGATACTCCACCTGCCTACTATGAAACACCCGAAGCGTTTCACCACAAGCTAGCGTCCGAAGACTTGTACGTAGCTGCCGAGGCCTTGACCGAACAATACTTGCCTTTGAGCGACAAGGCACCTTCTCGTGAGGCATGTGCGTGGCTTCACGCCAAAGGGATCTTTGCCTATGGTATGGACCCTGCACAGCAAGATAAGGGTGTCGTGGCGGTTAAGAACCAAGGTCGACTTGTTGAGTTCTGGCCCAAGCTTCGGAGACGGCATGGTTTATTCGGTCGACTTTCGCAACATGACAACCAGCGTATTCATTCTGAAGGGATGGATCGGTGCATTCAGTGCGTATTGCCTTTTATTGGGCTTCAGCAGCTGAGTCGTCTCGCCTCTGGTCCCCGACCAGGTGATGCAAACTATCATCCTCCGTCTGCACCCACCTATCCTCCACTGTCCGATGCAAAGTCAGGAAGCCTTTCAACGAACGAACCACCTTCCTATGACGATGTGCCGCAGCACACCAATCCCCAGTTCCCACCACCGCCTCCCCCACAATCCCCCCGGCAATACTATCCCCCACCACCGATGGCACTATCCCCAATGCAGCACCCTGGAACCGGTGTACACTACTTTGAAATCACTATACCTCATCGATCCTTTGACTTTGAATACCCCGTTGTCATCGGAATCGGCCTGACCACACGTCCGTACCCACTCTTTCGTCAACCGGGCTGGAACAAGTACTCGATTGGATGGCATTCCGACGACGGACGCGTGTACATCAATGATCCAGGGGACGGTATGGCGTTTGGACCGGTGTGGGGTGTCGATTCCCAACGGGCTCAGACGGTTGTGGGATGCGGGATCGTGCTTGGACAGGATATAGAAGAAGGTGCTGAACGAATCTTTTTCACCTTGAACGGTCAATGGGTCGGGTCACTGCCCTTGTACACCTTTTTCCCATCGGGCCTGCCCAAGTTTTGGTTTCCGACCGTGGGTGCAGATGGTCCGGTGGATGTTCAGGTCAATTTCGGTACGGAAGGGTTCGCATGGCATTTCCATTCTGCAGAAGGTGAATCTTTTCGGCCACTGTTTTCCGGTCATGTTACGCATTAAGGGATTGCCATGTATTGTCATAGACCAAATCGTCCTATATATACATTGTATACTGCTTTTTCTGCGTCGTCATAATCCAATTCGCCTTAGATGGGCAGGAGGGATGAAGCTTGACGACCAATGATCCAGCCTCCATACCGTAGAGTCGCCACACCGCCAGGAATGTAGGAAGCAAAGTACCAAAGCAAGGCAAGCAATTGAAGGACGGAGCTAATGATGGTCAAGACGTAATTGCGAAGCTTTAAAGGCAAACAATGTGAGATGTTGAGCAGCGAATGACGCAAGTTCCATTACATACCCCAATCGATGCCCACAAGGTAAAGGCCATGGATCCCACGTAAGCAATGGTGAAGGGAATTCTTTGACGCGAAATCATGTGCATTAGTTGATTATAGGGCCCATTGAGTAGAAATACGGAGATGAGCATCAGAATGGATCCCACTAGAACGACATGTCATGATATCTCCTGTGATAGCAAAATGAACGGCTTACGTGTGAAGGTAGCGGCAAACTTGCCAGGAAAGATGGCGACAATGGGAATGTAGAGAAGGAAAGCCTAGGGCAAAAGCCTGTCAATAACGTCCATATATCGCCAGACATCCAAACTGACCATAACAAAACAGGCAGCGCCAAGGAGTATGCACAGCGCACACCCCACAAGTCGCTAAAACCAGCTCAGTAAGCATACCTATCGACGCTCAAGTGTCCAACCATGGCTTGCTGCACCTTACCTCCCAGCGAGAGAGCTGATACCATGGCTCTTCAACAGGCTCATTACCGCCAAGTCCAACTGGTAGGTAACCTTGCACGGAATGGCCAATGGAGCCAAACCAGTTGGAAGCGCGCGTCGACACGTCGCTCAGCGTAGAGTTGACGTTCGTACTACTGTCATTCAGTCGAATGCCAGCGCCTTGTCGCGTATTGCTCCAGTTCTGCCAAGACTCTCTAAAGTTGCTCTCTGTCATGAACAAGAGTTTAAGCAATGCCTTTGAGAGAGGAGCGCTATAGCGTTGAGGGAAGGATCGAGAGAAGAGAGGGGGAGCGTTGGAATCTGACAGCGGTGGTAAGTGCAAGGACGCAAGGACCAAAGACGTGGCGCGTTCTCACAGGGTGTTACTTTACAGTTGCAAGACACGGCAAGAAGGCAAACGGCACTGAGTGAAGCGCAAGTGTTCTTAAAGCCTAGCAAGGATGGAACGCTCGTTGACGATGCAGATATGCCTGCGTATCCGGGCTGGAGCGCCAACACGGACGATTTGTTCTTTTCTCGGCACAAGAATGGGCTCGCCGTCGAATACATGCCACGAAACTCGCCACAATACCACGAGTTCAAAGGTAAGAGCGTGACCGTACGTGGTAGAAACGATTCATGACGTGTCTATTGTAGAGTTTCACCAGAGGCTTTGGGAACGACGGTGGCGGAAATTGACTACAGATCATATCCAGGTGGTATCGGCCTTTGCAGAAGAAACAGCGCTCATGAGGCATTCACTCGTGTTGTTTGCCGACTATAGCGACAAGAAGGAGCAGCGTGTTCGCAAAAAGATTACAGAGGATAGGAGCAATCTTCCCATTGCTCCCTTCAAGGAGGCTATTGTTCAGAATTTGCGCGCGCATCGTGTGATCCTCGTGGCTGGAGATACTGGATGTGGTAAGAGTACTCAGGTGAGAGGGATAAGTGGTCGCTGGGCAAGGCATAAGAGGTCTCATGATACAGGCAGGTCCCACAATTTCTGTTGGAAGCCGGATTTCGTCACATTGCTTGTACGCAGCCTCGTCGCATTGCGTGTTATTCTCTTGCTAAGCGTGTGGCATATGAAACATTGAACGTTTACGGATCCGAAATTGCGTATCAAGTACGATTCCAAGGAAACAAGTCACGAAGGACGCGTATCCTATTCCTCACTGAAGGCTTATTGCTTCGGCAATTTGGTGCTGATCCCAACCTCTCGCAGTACGACGTGATTATTGTCGATGAGGTGCACGAGAGACACATTATGGGTAAGATATGAGGGTTGCTTCCGATCTGTGGATAAGATTGCTGACGAGCATTTGCAGGAGACTTTCTGCTCGGTATATTGAAGCAATTATTAGACAAGCGCAAAGATCTCCATGTGGTGCTCATGAGTGCCACCATCAATGCAGAACTATTCGCGAAATATTTCGATGCGCCGACCATACAGGTAACTGTTGGGAGGAGATTGAAATGGTGATAGCTACTTAACCGACTGGTTAGGTGCCTGGAAGGTTGTACGAAGTGAAGGTACAGTATAGACCAATCAAGGACGATGATCAAAACTTGGTGGATGAGCAAAAGTATTTACAACGGCAAAAGCTGGAAGTGAAAGTATGCCACGATAACCTGAGCACTGCGTATGATGCTCATACCCTGCTAGCAATCTGTACCTTCCAGAGCTGAGAAAATCAATCCAGGTATTTGTAGTATCAATGCCTCGACACAAATACTGACTCTATCAGAACCCTATCTGCGAATCATGCAAGAGATTGACCACAAGATACCGGAAACAGAACGAGGCGACATGTTAATCTTCATGTCTGGTATCAATGAAATTCAAAGCTTGGTCGACGAGTTGACGGTGTATGCGCACAACTCAAAGTAAGTGAAGTTATCGTTCATTTCGCGCTGTTGTCTTATACACCATCGTTGGTGACAGGCGCTGGATCGTTTTGCGGCTTCATTCGACGCTGTCTGTGGATGAACAGGACAAGGTGAGTAACGTGAGCGTCTTTGAGCAGCAACTAAATTGATTTCCAGGTGTTTGACATTCCTCAGGAAACCATGCGAAAATGTATTGTAAGCTCCAACATCGCGGAAACGAGTGTCACCATAGACGGTATCCGCTTCATTATCGATTCTGGTGAGTTTCACTCAAATCAGACAGCTTAGCTCTAACCTGGTCATTTCAGGAAAAGTCAAAGAACTTGTTCACGAACCCAATACCAATATGTCACGTTTGTCGGAATTTTGGATATCAAAGTCCAGTGCCATTCAGCGAACAGGAAGAGCAGGCAGAACAGGTCCTGGAACGGTAAGTCACGACGAAATGTTGCTTTCTTGCTTCGTTCATTAACCTTGCAATCTAGTGCTATCGACTGTATTCGGACAATGAGTTTAATCATTTAAACGACTTTCCGGTACCGGAGATACATCGTGCTCCGCTTGAACCTGTGGTCATGGAACTCAAGGCGCTAGATATGGGAGATCCGCGCGAATTCCACTTTATAGAAGTAAGTTGACAAGCACGGGAACCAATGGCTATCAAAAAATACTTAAAGGATATGTTCTGCGCTAGAAACCATCAACGCCAAGTCTGGAATCATCCATTTCGTTCCTGCAGACATTGGGTGCACTGAACCAGGACGAAAATATCACACCTATCGGACGCGTGCTTGCCGTTTTGCCAGTCGATGCAATCCTAGGAAAGATGATGATTATGGCAACAGTAGGTAGTCCAATGCCTTACAGATCATGTGCTAATACCTGCGAAAGATGTTTGCCCTCGTGGAGCCCGTACTTATCACAGCAGCCGCCATGAGCGTGCAATCGCCATTCATCAGGCTACCCGCAAATCCCAACGCTGATATCGTAAAGGTGAGGCGTCCCTCCTTAGCTCGAATGACAACTGACTTCAACTTGCGGACAGAACCGTGCCGAGCTTGCATCAGAGCACGGTGATCCGTTCACCGTGCTGAATCTTTGGCGTGCATGGTTAGATATCAAAAGCAGTCGGAATGTAAGCTTACCGTAGCAATCTGGTGCAATATTTATGCAGGTCATTGTGATTTAGGAATCCTCCCGGAAATGGTGCAAACGTCATGGTGTAGAAGAGCAGCGTTTATACGAGGTATGAGCCATTCAGGCCTAATCTTATGACGCAGCAGCCGTTGCTGATATCAAAGGCCAGATGACCAAGTTAAAAAGTCAATTTCAAAGTATTCTTCACGACTACCTGCCTTCTGATCCTGTCGATAGCGATGACGGGATGGATATTTTCGAGACAGTAGGGCATCCATACATTGATACGTCCAGTGCAATTGATCTCTCATTAGGACCAACAGAGAGGCAGTGACCGGTTAAAACAGCAAAAATTACTTCGGCGCGAACGGCAGAAGCAAAGCAGAGCGAAGAGGCGAAGAGTGCTCACATTGAAAGACCAGGACGATGAGGATGTGGAAGGAGGTATGTTCCCAGCGACTTCGACTCGTGAACTCTCTTATGAACATGGCGTGCGCACCTAGAAAATCCCGGTGATATGGACATACACGATCTTGAATTTACGGTCACCAATGATGTGGATTCGTTACGGTCCGCTTCAAGCAAAGGCACGCGAAAGAAGGACATTGCGCTACTCAAGTTCATTATCTGCTCTGGTCTATACCCACAATTTGCCAGTGGCGATGAACACAATCCTTACCGCAAAAGCAACGAGTTGATCTTTCATACACAAAGTAAGGCGACATACCTGCTTCCCAAAGTGTGCAACTAATACAAGGTTTTCTTTGGCAGATAAAAAATTCCTGTCGATTCATCCCAGCAGTGTGTTTACTGCATCTCCGGAATGGGTGCAAGGACTGGACAGGAAGGTGCGGCAAGGTAAAAATAACTCTCGAGATCACCCTGCGATGTTGTTCAATATAAGTCTGACTGATGATAGATGACGAGAGCTTAGAACAAAGCCTTCATCATGAGCTGATATGCTACTTGCAACTCCTCGAAACGAACAAGCCATATCTGTTGAATTTGACCCGTGTACCAGGTGATGTTACATTGTCCAATGTGGATTGCCCTAACCATTATTTGTCGTTGTCCTTTGCAGGCGTACACATGTTGCTTCTGCTGGCTCGAAATAGTAAGAAATTCCCAGCGTATTCGACATCATGTCAGAACATTGACCCCTAAACTCCTGCAGTTGATACGAATGCGGATTGCAGCGTACTAGTGATTGACAACTTCTACATAGTCAAATTCCGAACGGCACCCGTGTCCCAGCACGTTTTGTTACTCATGCACGAGCTGCGGCAATTTCTAAAGAATTCTATTGAAGCCCGTATTGGCAGGGACGGCCTACAGAGCAGCACCTCGGCAAGTGTGTGATTACTACGAGAAACCATCATAATAACCGAGCAATAGGTTGTCAGCGACGAATGCCCCTATACCCCTCCAGATCTGCTGCCCGCTGACACGCCAAAGTGCATCATCTCCATCGCTCAATCCACCTCAGAAGCAGTTACTTCAAACACCATACCATGGAAGATGCATTCCGAAAAATCATTACTTAGAACCTTGGCAGGTAGGGCATACAGGTGACGGCGAAGACTGTCTTGTTCAAACCATTCGTTGCAGCCAAGCTAAGTGATTTCCTCATGACTTCTATATCGTGCGAATTTCGTATGGCAAAGGCCAGCGAGCTTTTAAAGATTGTGAGTCAGTCAGGAACAATTGTAATTATCCTTCTAACGATAGGATTCTTTTAGTTCCCAACTCAAGTTCCTGCAAGTCAAGAAGAAAGGGAAAGCATGGAAGACTACCACATTCCGAAAGCGTGGGAAGTAGGTAAAGGTAAAGCTTCGCCTCATCCACAGGGTTGCAGCGGTTCTATGAGACGCTCAATCGTCAATCTTTAGTCGAGAAGACCGGCAATGTCATAAATGAGTATCTTCGCTATGCAAGTCTCAATGTCGAATCCTGCGCTGTCCGACTACCGCCATCAACTCAATCGTCCACCAGAGCTCAGCAGCCTCACTTTCCTCAAGACATTGGCGATGACGAGAGAATATATTGGTTCTGTGAGAATTGTAGCAAAGTCTTTGACTTCACGAGACAACATATCGTGAAGCATTGGGTGAGATGTGGTGAAAAGCAAGAGGATGCCATACATTCCGAGGACGAGGCGGACAATTCGAACAAGGAGGCCGTAGGTGATGGTCAGCGTCTACTGGAGGACACAGAGCAGCAGACAGCATCAAAAACGTCTCTTTCAAATGCAAGACAACGAAAGGTTCAACATTGTGCCTATTGCGGACAAGATATTGAAGGGGGTCCAATAGCTAGACTCAAGCACGAGCGTGCTTGCGTACAGCGCCCTTAAATTGCTCATTCTGACCGGGGCCGTCCGAGCAACATCTCGTGCAGAGAAAGAGTCTATATTCCTTTTGTTTACCACTGCTCGGGTATAAACATCTACAAAAAGTTCATGCCCAAACCCAATTGCCATCCACACTTTACGAGATCGCCACGGCTGATTTGTAACGGAAGGCAAAAGTTGAGTTCTATGCGTGCAATTTGATGCCGGTAGACAAGGCCAAGGCCAGCGGTGACTGTAGGAGATGTGTTTGTGAGGGACTGGATGATAGAGGCGGGAATGGACGGGAGGTTGGAGGGTACGTCAGTGGCGGATTCGGTCGAGAATTTGGCGCGGTCGGCGGACAAAACTCCAGTGCCCGCGTTGAGCCAACCATGCAGAAACACGGGCCACCCCTTTTCGCGTGTGACTTTTGGTATGGGTGCAAAAACACTGATTCCTCCCGACCAGTAGCCTTCGGCTCCAAGTGCATCAGTGCTGTCCCTTGGACCCCCTCCATTCGTCTGTAAACCGCGAATCGATAAAGGTCCGCCGATCTGGAATCGATCTGTCGTCAATGTGAGTTTCTCACCGAATGGATACAATAGCCCGACACGGAATGTCGTTGACAATGCCTAGTGACACACAATCAGTTCACACGCAAGCACACCCTTCGCTAGGCAACCCACCAATTGCTCGCCGACTTCCGTGCTATGGCTGGCTTCAACCTCTGTTTTCCAATGATGAACGTCCCCGACCACGCCAAGTCCCGCGAATTCGTTGGCTATCCGCAAATAATGACCTTTGGTTGGTAATAAAGGATCATTTCGGAGATCGCGGATAAATGTATGCGTAATGGAATGCTTCAATGAATGGCCGGCCTGACGTCGAATACTATTCCAAAACATTAACATCCATTCCACACATCTCAAAATACCTGCCTTAAACTCGCAGCATCAGCAATGCGATCCATGCACCGCCATGTGGAGTCTGCACTTAGTTCATGTATACCATTCAATGCCCGATCGACACTGCGTAAGCGAATCCCCAAGCCCCTTGCGACTTCTTCGTGACTGGAAGTTGCCATATTATTCCGCACAACTGAATGGGCATTGAAGTCAAACATGTGATCTGGAGACGATTTCAGAGGTGTAGCGAGCAATAAGGAGAAGGCTGACGAAGTACGTGTGCCAAAAGATGCCATGGCTTGCAGAGACTCTGCCCCTCCAAAAATGTTGCGTAGCGTAATTGATCCGTTCATGTTGCCTTCTCCATTGCCTACTTCCGTCCCCGTTTTGATGCATAAACGACTCTTTTCTTTGACATTGAGAATGATATCCACTGCTTCATTGCGGTCTGCAAAGGGGTCTTGTGGTGTATCGACCGTAATCTCTAGCTGATCAAAGATGTCGAGCCGAGTGAGGTTTTGCGCACCTTCCTGTACCCGGTTTAGTACAGACGCAAAAGTCCGTGCTTTAAAAGCTGGTGCTAGAGCTGCTAATACGAAGGAATCGCGGGTTCGTTGAGCGCCTTTGACCGTAATGCTATGAACGTGCGCTGATGTCGGAGCGGCATTGGACAGCTACATGCAAGTCAATTGAGCTCAGAATGCGCATAGTGTTGCCTCTACTTACCATGTCCAACAGGCGCACCTGCTGTCGCTCATATTCCTGTGCGTCCACTCCCTGCTCCATTGAGTGTTCACTAGACGCGAAGTTCCTCACCTTCAAGCCACTACATCACGTGATATTCACGTGCATCCCACCCTCAACACTAGCAAAAAACAAAAGGTGAAAAGGAAGAAGCCTTTCTTGCTTGTCCTTATAGTGTATATACGCTCAATAATGACGGCAGAAGTCACTGCTCCGTCATTATCTCCCTCCAACACTCCTTCAATTGATTCTCAATCACGGCCAACGTCAAGTACGGCATCTGTACCTACAGAGACGAATACAGCTTTCTCCGAACCTGCGGTACAAGAGGGGGTCAACGGCCAAGACAAGGCGGCAACGAGTGACGCAGCATCGAGCGCAAGTGTCAAGAAGGCCAGCGGTGCTGTAGTGTCCGGTTTGACTCAGTCATTCAGTGCCGCCGCCGCTGCATCTATTGCCAGCCAAGCCACCGAAAGAGGTTCCATGGCAGCTACAAAGCCTGTTCAGCCAGAGAACACCGAGCGCGAGAACAAGGGCAGTTCAAAGAAGAAGAAGGGCACAAGCACGACCCCACCCGCAGGTCCTGAACCTGCGATCTCCAGCAGCGCTAACGCAAAAGTCAGTTCCGATGAGCCAACGCATGAGGCCAAGCCTGAGGTTGTTGAAAAGACCTTCATGCCGGCTCCTATTCCTGAGGTTAATGTATGGCAGACTCGCAAGGCGGTAAACAAGACGTCTTCTGCGACTGCCGACGCCTCAACTGCTTCCGCCTCGGAGGCTGGCGCCAAGGATACCACAAACTTGTCAGAATTCTCTTCTGTGGCAGTAGTCGATTCGTCAATGTGGCCCACGCCTCAAGTCGCTGTGGAAACGGAAGAGGAGGAAAAGTTGCGGTTACGGAAAGTCAAGGAGGGTAGACCTGCACCTCCATCGACGGAGAATATCTCAGGAAAGCGTAAGTGGAGTTGACCGATCTACAGGTTTATTACTAACAGAAATGTATTCACAGCCAAGCAGAAAGAGAAGTGGATCCCTTATACTCCTGTTATCACTCACAATACACCCACCCCCGGAAGAGGCGACCCAACACGACCGCGCCGCCGAGATGGCGAAGGCGGTAATCGATCTGACAGACGCGGCAAGAAGGGCCCGTCGGAAGGTGGTCAGCAAGCTTCCAGCCAAAAAGGAAGTAAGAAAGGCATCCGGGAATCCAGTGGTGAACGCAAGCAATCATCTCGTGACAAACCTAGTCAGGCCGCCGAGAACATTGAAGCTCTCGTTGCTGAGCACCGAGCTCAGAGACAACATGGTTTTGATACCTCGCAGAATGCCTCCACTGAACCTGCTCAGGGATACGACAGTACCCAATTTGGGGACGCAAACGCAAATGGTGCACAACCCCATACTTATCACCGCCACAACTCCTTGAATAACCATAACTCACACGGTAATCCTCAGTATGGACAGCAGTACCGCCCAGCACATCGCTATAGCCAACCGTACAACAATTATGGCATGCGTAAGGGCTCGACTCCCAATTCCAATTATGGCTTTGCTTACGGAGGCATGCCAATGATGGGCGGAATGCCCATGATGATGCCTACTATGGATCCGGAGGCTCTCTCAATCTATGTCATGCGCCAAGTGTAAGTGCTCATGAACGACATTACAGCTGGATAATTATTACTCACTCTCTTTCGATCAGTGAGTACTACTTCTCAATAGAGAACTTGTGCAAGGATATCTTCTTCAGAAACCAGATGGACTCTGAAGGTTTCGTTCCACTCACCGTCATTGTCAATTTCAATCGTATGCGTCTATTGACACAAGATTTCGCTCTGATTAAGGATGCGGTGCATCGATCCGATTTGCTTGAAACTCGAGACGATGACAAAGAGAACAAAGGCGACAGTAAATACGCTGCGGAATCATGCAATGTCCGAAAGAAGGAAGGCTGGGAGCAATGGCTATTACCCAAAAAGGAGGTGGAGAAAACAGAAGGAGTGGTTGTTTCCGCTCGCAGTGGGCTTTTGGCCGATGCTGATGTCGAACCAGATGTCAAGAAGGCTGAAGAGACTTCTGTTGTTATGCAACCAACTGTGACGCCTAATGTCGCTGCTGACAAGCAAGAGGGGAAGAAGGACGTACAAAGCCAACCGGCTGCTGCACCAAAGATGCAATATAATTTAACGCCATCATATGCGCAAATGACGACGCACAAAACTGTTCCATCAGCACAAATCCAAAGCAGCGCTGTTTCCAAAAGTAAAAGCAGCGATTTGCAGGGTGATGATCTAGAGGACGACTTGTTTCAGTTCGATGAGGACTTGAAATCAGACAGCCAACCAGCTCGAAAGAAGAGTGTTGCGTATCCTGTGGATGAAGATGATGACGAGGACGACATCATCGACATTGATGATGATACGGTTGCGCGCATCATGATTGTTACTCAACGTCGTAAAAACGATCGTTCTCACATCTCTTTTGATCGTTCAAAGATGAACGAAGAGATCTCCGAAATGATTAATGACGGACTATATCACTACGAACGCGATCTGCAAAAGCGACGAGGTTCGGCTTCAGGAGCTGGTCGGAGAAGCGGCAACAGGGACAGTGCGCTAAGTACGACGCCTAACCGCAAGATTGATACTATCAATCAGGAAGAATTTGAACGACTGGCTGCCACTGCTGGACGTGGGCGTCAGGGAAGCTATTCTGGCCGAGTGGAGAGCGGTATCAGCTCCAAGGTTGTCCACATGGCCAACGGGTAAGACATGATGCTGCTGTCAAAGGCATGATTCTCATGAATCGATCAATACAGTGATAAGAAAATACCGAAGTTCTACCCCCTGAGAACCGACGGTGGCGCAGACCACGACGGTGCCAAGGCAATCCCGGTCTCCGACAGCGCACATGGACCAGACAACCGTCAATACTCTGCGCAAGCAGCAGTTGGTTGGCTTCTCAGTGACCAACCATATCACTACAATCCTGATGATCTGCTGAGCACATCATACGGTTCTTCACCATTGGCAGGCGGACATATGGAAAGCTTCGCTGCTCAGATGAATGCAGGAAGTTTCGCAGGTAGTCCAAGCAGCAAAGGCATCCCTATTGGATCACAAAATGCGAACGAGGGATCGCCTCACTTATCATCTTCTGTTGATATGGCTCACTCTTTCCCGAATTTCCAACATCCTTCGCACGAGCTCCTCAAAGAGAACGGATTCGTTCAGCATAAGTATTACAAATACCACGCCAAGGCTTTGCGCGAACGCAAGAGGCTTGGTAGCGGTAAGAGTCAAGAGATGAACACGCTCTTCCGCTTCTGGAGCCACTTCTTGCGAGACCACTTCAACAAGAAAATGTACAATGAGTTCAAACGCCTCACCGTTGAAGATGCAAACTGCAACTATCGTTATGGATTGGAATGTCTCTTCCGCTTCTATTCTTACGGCCTCGAAAAGAAGTTCCGAAAGGAAATCTTCGAAGATTTTGAGACGCTTACATTAACGGATTATGACAATTCGTATCTGTACGGTCTTGAGAAGTTTTGGGCTTATCTCTATTATCGTAAGGATAAGGCTAAGCGCAAGCTTGATATCGAGCCCAGGCTAAGCAAGATATTGGAGGAATTCAAGTCTTTGCAGGATTTCAAGAAGAAGGAGAAGAATATGGGTACTGATCACGGGGAGACGTACAGAGTACCACATCGCGGCAGCCTTCACGTAAGTTTCTTGACTTGCAATATTCATCATTCGTGCTTATCTGCTTTCTAAGGCCGTGGGATCACCTTCAATGGACAAAATCCATACTCCCTCAACAGCTCAAACATGATTTGGCGTATCAAGCGAGCGAAGAGAGTTTGCATATTCACCACTATTATACACATTACGCCATTTGATCATTCAGACTTTCCGACTCCCACACATCACAAAAAAACACACTGTCATATCGTCCTGTTATCCCACACACTCGTATATAGACGGGATACATGTCTTTGATCTTTTTCTTCTTCTTGAATTGCAGTTGTACTTTTCCCACCGAAATGGACAGGTCGCGTCATTCGATCAACACATTTGTGATCGCGTAGACCCTTGTGGCCCTGGATCGGCGGTAGCACAGAGAAACAGCAGCCTACAACTGGCGAACGTGCTAACAGCTATCAAGGCATGCTTAAACCATTCGCCCACCGTTCTCTATGTCCTTGTCGATCCTGATCGATTTCACCCGTCTGGTACGAATAGCCAAGAAGGGAGTCTAAATGCATCAAAGTGATCAGCATGGACGCATGCGATATCTCGGGAATATTTAAGCACGACGACGATTAGAATGTTTCCCATTAACTGGACATGTACAGGGGATTGCTCGCACTGACGCTCCTCGTCTTTCCTTTGACTGCAAACGCCATCGTCTCGGGCAAATTGGTTCGATCGCATCTTCATCATTGTGTTTGAGAATGAGGCTTACTCCAACGTGATCCATGATCCTTACTTCTCGACCGTGTACCAGGTAGTATGCGACGTGAACCATTTGATGTCCGTGCTCAATGTCGATATGTACAGGGTCAAGGTGTTTTGGCAAATAACTACTATGCCATCGCTCATCCTTCTCAACCCAACTACATTGTAAGTTTGTCAAGCCATGCCCCTATTCGCGATATTGATCATTTCATAACGTTTAGACGATGGTTGCCGGTTCAACCTTGGGGTAGGTAACCCTAGCCTGGCTCTGCAATGCAACCTCTGATATGCCTATTGCGCAAATAGATTCAAAGAAGATAGGAGCAAGACTGTGAACTGTACCAACGTTGTCGACCTTTTGGAAGCAAACGGTATCTCGTGGAAGGCGTATCAAGAAGCTTATCCCGAGAGCTGCAGCACTGTGTCCTCGTCCAGTACCTACTACCGCAAGCACAACCCTTTCATTTCCTTTGCTGATATCAGCGGTAACAGCATTCGCTGCGCCAAGATTGTCAATGCCAACCAATTTGCTACGGATTTGACCAACAATGCTATTCCGCAATATTCGTTTTATACACCTGATGTAAGTATGCTTGCGGCATTCTATCAAAGTACGGAGCTGAACATCGATCAATAGATCAATAACGATGGACACGACACCAACACGTCCTATGCGTCCAACTGGTTGAAGGGTTTCCTCAATGATAATCTCACCAACCCCAACTTTATCAACAACACCCTGCTTGTCTTGACCTTTGATGAAGATGACGGTACCGAAGACAACCATATCTACACGTCTTTCCTTGGTCCTGTCGTTAACCAATCCGTGGATACTGATACTACCAAGTACAACCATTACAGTTTGCTCGCCACGGTCGAGCAAAACTGGAACTTGGGCAACTTAGGCAGACACGATGCCTCTGCCACTGCTTACACTAGCTTGAAGACGCTCTAAGGATAAAGCTAGACTCTCTCATCCATGTTGATATCCATTGATAGCTCAAAGATACAAGATAATGCATATTAATACACTATAAAGATGGTACATCATCACTTGTTTCGCTTGTCGACGAGACAGCCCGAAGGCCAAGGTCATAGATCTCAAATTCAACGCATCCTTTACCAGCATGAGGCGCAAACTCTACACACATGAGACGTCGCGCTTTCATGAGCTCCTCTGTCCGATGACCCCTCGCTAAGCGTATTCGGACGTTGATCGAATTCGACCAAAGGAATCCCAAGGTGGGCACCTTGCTAAGCGATGCCACAAAAGGTTCCAACTCGATGTCTGAGATGTCTGTTTCGACTGTCGGTAACCATTGCTCGTAGGCGTCTAAAATGGAAGTAGCTTCATTGTCAAGCAAAGCATCCGACACTTGATTTGAACAAACAATTGGAATGCCGTACTGTTCGCTCAATGTTCGCAATTGCACGGATATATCGCACAGTTCCTTCCGTTGACTGAGTCTGCCCTTCGTGTCTTGGTCGAAGTGTTCTCCTCGATAGAGAGCAGCGATGGAATCAATGATGACCAACTTGATTTGCTGACGTTCAATAATGATGGGTAGTTGGTAGAACACAATGTGATAGAGCGTTTCGGTGTCGACGAGATTGACGTAATGAACATGGGCACTTGGATCAAATTGCGGTGGAAAGTCGTCCTTGTAGCGTGTGAGCAATTGCGTGAGCCTTGGTATGGGGAATTTGCCTTCCGTGTGCAGAAAGGCCACGCCGCCTCCTAATCCTCCTTTGTTTGTTGGTAATTGTGCGATACAACAGAGTTGAAGCAAAAGCTGCGTCTTGCCCGAGGAACTAGGAGTTGGCATGAGTCAAGGATCCTCATCGATGCATGCACAATCGTACCTTTCTCCGACGATCTCTGTTATCCCTCGCGTCGGTATCCCTCCCGAGAGAAGAGCGTCACAGGCTGGATCACCGGTGGAGAGGAAACGTTGCAGGTTTTGCAGTTCGGCAGCCGTCTGTCGCCGCGAGCGGACATTGTATATAACCTCACATACAGCTGTCTCCAGTTCGCTGACTTCCAGGCTTGACAGCTTTAGTCGCTTTTGGAGCTCTAGTGAGGGTGCTTGCAGAATCTGGCCGAGGCTTTCATAGGTTGCTACAATGCGATCAACACGTTAGTGTCCATATCATTGTGTCGGCGAGCTCGCGAGTAGCGTCACTTACACTGCTGCAACGCTGAATGTATCCGTGGACGAACATCTAAGCGGCTTATCGTCGCCCAGTCCATAAGACGCGCAAAGACGCGTTAAATTACGCGACGCGTTTGGGGAACAGTTCAAAAGGCCCTGGGGGTAATGGGAGACACAGGAGGCAGGGGACTGACGGAGAAGCAACTGCAACACTTTTACAAGTACGGCTATATTGTCCTTGATGATGGTAAGTTGAATGAGGTGTGGCCGTGGAGTCGAACACTGGTGATAACGCGGCTACCAGTTCTTTCGAGTATCGAACTAGAAGAACTTCGACAGGAAGCCAATGAGCTGGTTGATCTGGTCTATAACAATGAGAAGGATGTATTAGAGGATTGTGGTTGCATCATAGGTGCGTTTCCACTGAACATAGTGTCACCAGACAATGCTGATACGATATCCAGAACCGACGCTGCGAATCGACTCATCAGCCAATGCAAATATCTACCAAGATTACATCAGCAATGCCGACGTGTATCAACGTCTACGGAGTCCGAATCGACCGTCAATCGTCAAACTTGTATCTAGCAAGTTAGCATTCTTTGCCGCCTCTTTGTTCCAGGGAAGAGACATTCACCTGGTAGGTTGGTTCAGTTGTCGGTTGGATGTACGCTCACATTGTACTCAGCTCAATGAGCAGTATATCATAAAACCACCCATGACGACGGTGAAGGCAGGCTTCGCGTGGCACAAGGTAAGCAATGAGAAACAACACAGTGCCTGACGGAAAGCTGACCTTGTTCGGTAGGATGCGAATTATCTGCCATTATCCTTACAACAAATACCCACCATTGCCTGCTGGGTGGCGTTGGATAATATGAGTTCGGTAAGATTACCTGATGTTACTCCGCTTATTAAACTAACAACATCGTCTTTGCAGGAAAATGGCAATTTGGATGTCCATCCTTTCAAGCACTCTCTTCCATTCTCAAATATTCATAGCTACGCCGATTACAAGCGGTTTTTTGGACACATGCAAACCCGAGCCGTCGCATATGAGGATGACACGAAGCTCGAACAACGATCTATCACAATGTCCGCCGGCAGCGTTCTTGTGATGTCGTCAGCCATATATCATCGCAGTGGTGGAAATAGCTCGAGAAGATATCGAAGGGCTTTCATGCCGCAATATTGCGTAGAAAGCTTACGGGATGCAACTTCAAAGAAGCTCGTGGCTATGAATGTTCCGTGTTTTCTGTAACATTAGCATGCTACAAGTATATACAAGTCTATGGATACACATTGGGATCGTTCTATGACAGGCAATTGCGTATATCTCGTAGGATGGACGATTCCGTTCTCATACGCTTAAAGAAGGCTTTTGGCCGCGCATACGTATCTTTTTCAGGTGTCATTGATGTCTGCGAACTTGGTTGCGGCCTTTCGAAGGAATGAAGTTCGTGCGCATTAGGTGGAAGTTCCAGAATCTGGTGGAACATGAGCATTAGAGTTGGTGCAAACATTGCGCACTTTCAACTTACCCAATGATTCAATGTTAGCAAAGCTAGCATATGAGAAAAAAGCTGACTGGCTTGCAATGTACTTTTGGAGCCTACAATGACGAGCTTACTCTTTGCCCTTGTCAAGGCTACGTTGAGACGTCTCCAGTCTCGAAGAAGATCGCCAATCTATACACCCAAGACCTTAAAAATGTGCATTCATATTGTACCAAACTCTCTCTTACTGACTTTTCCGCTTTTGTTGGAACGCACAAGCGAGAAAATGACACATTCCTTATCACGACCTTGAAACCTATCGATCGTATGTATCTCAACGTTGCTTCGGTGATTTAGTTGCTGAGATATCAATGGCAGCTGTGCTCTATAGACTGAGATAACACCGATTTTGCTCTCAGGCACACCACAGGCCAACAGAGTCTCGACGACCTAACATAGGGTGTTTGAGTCATGACTCAAACGATGAGCCATTGGCTTTGACTTCTTACTTGAGATAGCAGTATCGCCTCTCTTTCATTTCGCACCAATTCACCCACTCTCGTATCGTAAGCCGGGACTCTATCGGTATCGAGAAATATCACTCGACGTCTACAGGGCGTTAAATGTCAAAGAATGACAACATGGGGACCAAAAACCGCTAACCTTGGATCAATCACAGTCTTCAACCAGCAGCCATCTTTTGAACACGCCTCCAGTGTCGTATCAGTTCTCTGGTGTATCAGGTCCAATGCCTTCATGTCGTGTATGGCCAGTTGTTTTCGTGCAACGTCCGCAGTGCCGCACTTCATTTTGTGATCATAAATTAAGCTGTTGCAGAGGAGCATAATGTCGGCATTCATCCGATATTGATGGGAAAGGTAAGTAATGGCGTATGGATGTGCTTCACAGAGAATCTTGAACAACGAGGAAGTCAGACCTTCTTCCCTTGCATCGACGTTGCGCACCTTGAATAAGACATTATCAATCTTCAGCATCCTAAGGTCAATCAAGGCCAAGTTCGCTTACCAGTGGTGGAAGTTGATAATGATCACCGACCAATACGAACTTGTTGGCGTAGCGCAATGGTCCGATGCAAACGGGAAGCGTAAGTTGCGATGCCTCATCGACGATGCAATAATCGAATCGCCTCATAGTGAACAATGGACTGAAACAGTAGTCAACGCGTGATACCTGGCCTTCAGGCAATGTTCTTACTGAGTGATACCCAAGCAGGTCGTTGCAACGACATCGCAATTTTCATACAGATCTCGTAATTGATGGACTGACGAGGCATTTGCTTCATTCACTGTATGTGGACGCACGGCAGAGTGAATCTAATGCACACAAGACGATCAGTACCAGTGTCGTAGAAATAGACCACTCAGCCGACCTTTTCAATGTTGCCCAGTCGAAGGAAACGCACGTCAGTGGTGAGCAACTTGAGAAGAATGTTGTCCACGGCGCTGTGCGTGTACGATGTCAGGAGGACACTCTTTTTGTTTCGAACAAGCTCGATCACTAATTCGGAAATGGTGGTCGTTTTTCCAGTTCCCGGCATGCCAAGTATCAAGGTATAGTCTTGCGCTAAGATGTACCATAAGCGGACTGCAGTCGTACAGGCATCCGAAGAAACCTACCATTCAAGACTTTGCTGATCGCCAATTTTTGATCCAGGTTTAAGCCTCTGTCATGCAACTTGTCGATGTGGTCAACTGTATCGTATTTAGGAGCGTCAAGCTCCACTATCAGCCGACGCCGCTTTGCATCTCCACCATCTACCTCCCGTTTCATCAAAGTAACCAGATTGTTCCTGATCATCGTCATGCCTGAGCTCATTTCATCCTTGTCAATCCGGAAAAGTGTTCCCTTTTCGCGGATGCGTAATGTTTCTCCGGTTTTGTTCGGTATAAAGCGTTGGTTGCTCTCGACGGAGAAGTTTTTGCTCCTTTCTGGTGGGCCACGAATACAGCGATCACCTGTAACTGTCACTGTAGTTTCTGAGATGTCTGTCACAAACCCAATGGCGAGAGCGTAGTGTCCAGCTTCGGAAGAGATAACGACCGGATCTCCGACACATATCGACGTTGCCTTCAAAACTCCGTGGTCGTCATCGCCCACCACAGACATCGAGTGATGTTTTCCGAACCGATAGGTGAAGCGTGCCACTCCAGCTGAAGGAGTGTCCATCTTAGTTTGCTCCAAAAGATTCATTTCAGCAAAGCAATTGCCGGCGGATTCGCGTTCCTTGGACGTCATGAGCCATATTTCTCGTCGATATCTCGCCATATCCCCTTCTTCCAATGTGATGAGAGAGTCCCACTTTGCGAAAAACCTGGCATGCGTTGGGGTGATGTGTGAAGTATGTTCATCGAACAGACCGCCCAGCCCACTCGTGCGGCCATCGCCTTGCTCCACAGCCTACGGAAAACAATTAAGTGTCGATGCCGAGTGCAAACATGAGGCAAAGCTACTATCTTACCTTGTGGTACACAAAGCAGGAATCCTTCACGTAACAATGTTGACAAGCATGAACATTCTTGATCATTGGCGGAAGTCGTTGTCGATTCAGAACGTAGGAGGCAATCTCGTTACGTTTCAATATCAAGCCTCGTATTTCGTCACGCACACTTGGTACTAGAATTGTGTCTCCTGATTGCAGATAGTATAGTAGACCGGAGAGGACTTCCACACCTGCAAGCCGAAAGTGTCAGCCATCGCATCAGATTAGATCTGCCTTACCGTAGCGATCACCCATCAGTAACGTGTACAAGATTGTCTGGGCACGATGTGCCATAACACTCGAGCTTCGTCCAGTCTTGAACTCGAACGGCACAGTCAAGGTTCGTTGAACCACTTTAAACTTTTCTTCGCGAAGAGATATTTGTACGGAAGCGTCGATCATACCCTTTAAACCATATTGTGGCGACCATACATGTTCTTCAATGTCAAGTACTTCGGCAATGGCGGCTGTGGTATTTTGCTTTGTCTCATTCCGATGCAACATGACCTTGGCTTCTGGCTACAAAGTTGAACGAGCTTTAGTCAAGTGCATTGGGTTAATCATGCATGCTCAATCACCTTTGGGACGTGGTGCACAAATTTTGTCGACCAATCAATTAATATTGGCATCCACTCGCGTAGCTTTTCCCTGGCAACTTCTTCCGATTGGTTGATGGTATACAAGTTTTGCAAGCTTGTCCTTATAGTGCGGTCGATCTGGGCATTCAGGCCATCCTCGGAAAAGTCACCTTGATCTAGACCATATTGAAGGATCTGGTGAAGCATTTGACCATGCACCATGGCTTCAGTGGAATCGTTCAATCTCTTCACCCTGTCTTCCAAAACCGCTTTGCGGGTGCAGTGAAATCCGTCCGCTACCATGGTAGTCGATATTAAATAGTCTGGATGCAGTATCACCAAACCTTGTTGACTATCCACGACAAATGCGTTCTCTTCAAGATTAAAATCGCCGACGATGTGTATATAATCACCTGAAATCGGTGGCCAATGTAAGCCACCAAACAAGCTATCTTAGGTGAAGAACCCAAATGCTTACCAATGGCCAACTCCATGAAGCACCAGTCATCGCGCAAGAGTACCATGGACTCTTTATGACCGTCATCCTCAAGTAAAACGCGCAAATTGATCTGATTGAATGTCCGCTTTTGCAAGGTCGCCATCGAGGACTGCACTTCCAAGATCAGGCATCGGCGACAAGTCGGCTTTATGGCCAAAACGTCATCCTATGGAGTTCCTTAGTATCAGCTACAACAAACGCATGAGAACTGACCTTTGCTTTACCAGTTGTCAATGTCGGGATGGGTTTGTTGTGAGCTGGAAGGTCGCCGTCGCCGTTTGCCTTCTTCTTATGTTGCAATTCGCGTTGTTCACTTTCTTGTTCCTCGAAGGCTGCATGAATTTCTGCCGACAAGGAAACATCGTCTTCCAAGTCCTGGAAGACGGCAAGTTCGACTTGGACGTCCTCAAGAGATGTGTCGAGTTGATCTCGCACTTGAGTAACGGTCGCGTGCTTTGCAGCTGCTGTGCTGTTTGGAACATTGTCGCATTCATCGGCAATTGTAGCTTTCTTCGCAGTCGGAATAGCATTAAACGCATCATTCTCATTGAACGTGGACCGTGCCGACGACTGAAGTTCAGATCCCAGATCTTGACCCATCTCGCTTTCGATCTTGATTTTCTTCGCTGGATGTTCCGCAGCTGCAGCTGGCAAAGCATCCATATCTCCCATGGCAGCATTTCCCTCCACCATCCGCCTTCCTCTGCTGCCGTCACCGAATACGTCTGATAGATCCTTCAGCCTTTTTTGGATTGCCTTTGTTGGTGATTGAGAAAGCGGCTCGAAGACATCGGCATTGACATCGTACTTGGATAGGAAAAAACTTTCACGTGGACTCTGACTTCTCTTGTATGCATCGCTCCCTTTGCAAGATTCATCGGGAGTACTGAGTTTATCAAGCAACATGGATGTAGCCTTTCGTTCAAAGTGTAACCGTTTTTTAGTCTTGGTATTGGTGCCGCTAAGTGCCTTTACCGCCTGCGTGGCTGAGTCAGAACGCCAAGATACAGACGGTTTGATGAAACCCGGTCTCTGTGGGCTATCCCCCGGTGGATTATTCTCCTTGTTGTTGGTCATTATACTGTTGAATCAGTTGCTTCTATGACTTTTGCGATGCGAAGGGTAGGAGGCAATATCATGCCGTTCGAGAAGGTTGTTTCGAATCCTGAAACGATTGTCAAGCGTATGGCCGACGATGACACCTGTAACTGGCTTGAACTGTCGAGGCAACGTTCGCGTCAAAGCACGCGCCTGTAATATTGCCACATATGGAAATCGCCACTCTCTCGCGCGTCTTTGCCGTATCCACGCCGAGAAAAAGCTCCATTCAGCATGTTTTGCAGTGCTATCCAGCTACTTGGGCTGGGTAGGCAATGGTCCCATGGTACTTCCATTCTTGTCTCGTGGGGTGTCGCCCCCGGTTACTTCGCCTCAAAGCATTTCCAATTTGGGTTGTTTATGCTCCTTTTGGACATTGTTCAAGACCAATGACCAATGGAACACTTCACGTTTTGCCTTCCTTCCAAACGTACTCTTCACTGAAAGATGGAACGTTTCTTGCCTTAAAGATATGGGGTATGCTAGCTCTGCAACAGTACATCTCATTCTCTAGAACGCAGCATGAGCAAGCAAACAGCGGTATCGGACGGTCCGGAGGGTCGAGGCTGGCAGAGAAGCCGAGAAAATACTACACCTAAGCCAAGGAGTCTATCCAACGGCGAAAGTCCGCACACTTCGCAACCGGTATACATATATTTGCGAAACCCTTCGGTTGACTGGCAGAAGCTGCAGAAGAAAAAGAGCAAAGACAACAGTTTATCTCGATTATTCAGCCGAAACAGCTCCTCTTCAGATATTAAAAGCTTGGCGCAGGCAGAGTCGGTTAGAGCAGCTGCACTTGCGAGCCGGAGAAAGTCGGACTCGGCCATCTCATTCTGCAAATCTGACACATCCACCATGCCGTCCAGCAAACTGGTACCACCCGATGATCTCTCACTCAAATCTCGATCAAAGATCAATATGTCGACAGTGTCACGTCCTCATACCTCACATGAGTCTTCAAAGCGGACTTCTACTGGTACTGCCAACATTATGCCGTCTAAGAGTGGTCCCTCGGCGACGCAAGAAGAGTCGATACCGTACCTCGTCATCAAAGTTCCTTGTGACAACGCCGAATCTAGCCTCGATGCACAGGAGATTGTAGAACGCTTTAGTATCAGATCATCTGAAAATCCTGCCATAACAGAACGGCAAATTCGAGCAATAGGTACCAAGATCGCAGCATGGCAATGTCGAGGACAAGGGCGATATGACTACCTTATCATAAAGGACACCAGTAGTTACCCAAGTGCCACTGCGCAAATGCACATTGAAAACAGCAAGCGGCGATCACGCTCGGCGGACAGAAATTCGTCTGACCGAGAAGAAATTGCTTTCGAAGGCTCTGCTCCGATTGGCTCTTATTGGCCGGATACGAACATCCCCTCTGCCGAGGATAAGCGTCAGAGTATCCTCAAGTACCTGGAACAACAAGAGAAATATTACGACGCAAATGCTTTCCGCAATAGCCCGAGTATGGAGGTACCCTCGCGGCATGCAAGTAATGGATCCTCCTCTTCCTCAGATCGACGAATATCCTCATACAGTGACTTTGAACGCTACGCTCCTTCATCTTTTGACGACTATAACGATTACAATCTGCCGAGGAGGCGAAAGTTAAACCATTGGAGACGACACTATGATGGGTATAATGGGTATGCGTCCCCGGCCTTCAGTCGCTACATCAGCAGGGCAGAACCCAGCTATCTCTGCTCCTACTATGACCACCCCTACCCTTATGAGAGATATAGTCCAGTCTACGACACGTATTCTGCGTATTCTTCGGATCTCCATCACGACCTATCTGATTATTATCAAGGGCAACAGCGTTCTCCGAGCATATATTCAGACACACACAACAGCTTTTCTCCCACCGAGCACATCGAGAAGCCTCTTAGAAGGTCTCCGTCGCGCGAAGAGGTGTTTGTTAGGAGGTCTCCAAGGCCCGACCCTGAACCGGTTGTATTTCAAGAAGAGCGCGCAAGTCCACCGCGAGTGAATACAACCTTCACTACCAAGGAGATTCAGCGTGAATCAAGCCCTGTCGACCGTGGTCCGCATCTACAGCATCAGGACAGTGGTTATGAGTCGGCAACAACGCTCAAATCGCTTCCGCCAAAACGTTTGTCGCGCGCGACATCCGAGGAGATTACCGATGGGGATTCAAGCCCCAACGAAGCCCTTCAACAGGTACGTGTCCTTCAGAAATCACCTTCTCGTTGGAAGACTTCAAGTCGATTATCGTTCGGTGACTTGGATATCATCGACACCGCTCCAGAACCTACGGCCTCGATTTCTTCATCCTCCCTTGGCAAACGCTCACTTGGCCGGCGGGTGAAAGAGATCCTCAAACCTCGCCGAACCCAGACCGAGAATGCACAAGATGTTCAACATGCATCCAAGAAACAGTGGATGGTCAATCGCGCGTCTACGCCTGAACCAGACTCGGATGATACCAGCACGGGGAGCTGGGGCAGCCGTATCAACCCGTTCGCGTCGCTTGATCAGTCCGTCAATGTGAACATGACTGGTAGCAGAGATATCACACTTCCTGATCTCGATGTAGCCGCAAGCAAAAAAGGAGCGCCAACTTATCCTAGCAAGAGAAAGCTATCCAAGATTACGGCGCATGAGCTTGTGGCCTCCTATCTTACCAAGAATGCGGTGGATGATGGTGAAAAGGTCAAACGAATCTTTTTGTGGATTGTGGAGAGCATTGGTATTGGAGCGCCTCCTGAACATGCTAGAGTGGCTGATCCATTTCATGGAATGACACGAGCCCAAGCGGACGAAATGGAGCGTTCTGAGTCTATTGACGAATTCATCCATCGACGATGGTGTAGCACGTCAGCTGGTTTCGCGAGGTTATTCCAAGACATGATTGCGTTGGCCGGATTGGAAGATACACGAATCATATACGGTCATCTGAAAGGTAAAGCCGGTCAAGTCGACGGAAGGATTCTTATTCCATCGAGCAGGTCCTCGAGAAACCAGCGAAAGCTTCAAGAGGCGAAATCATGCTTGGAATGCAGGCAAGTGCTTTCAGGGATTTTGGGAACATGCTAATCTAACGTACACATTAGTGAACCTTGCTGGTAGATACCTCTTCATTGATTGCTATCTTGCATCCTCTCATCACCCAGATAATGAGGGCAAATTGAATCGACATTGGTTTCTTACCTCTCCAAGACGGTTCATCTATAGCCATTTCCCGTCCTCAAATCCCCGATTTCAGTTTTTAAGCCCTCCGATACCTGTAGAAGCGTATCAGGAGCTTCCATATGTCACACCAGCATACTTTGAACATGGTCTCAAGATTATGTGGAACGAAGGTACCCTTTTGGATTTAACGGACGATGAAGGTGAGTAATATTCGCGCAATGTATTGCGACATGTGGCTCATGGTTATGGGCAGTCGCGCACTTGTCATTGCAAGTCAACGAAGGCATAGCATGCTACGCAGAATTGGAAACCCGTGTAAGAAGCGTGGGGGAACCAACCCAACCTCTCACGCTAAAAAAGCGAGCGCTTGCGCAATGCACCTACGACGAAGATGGATCAAGGATCTGCAAGGTGAAGGCTATCCTGCCACCCAATTGTAAGAGCGGCTGGCTACACATCTATGCCGGCCCAAGGTTGGACAAATCGGTAAGTTTTGACAGCAGTTGCAGGAGCAAAAGTTAACAAGGGATGATGGCCTTTGCAGCCACGGCACAGCTTCCGCCAGAATTCCCCGCCTTATCCCCTCGCCATGGCCATCCTATTGACCCATAAAGGCACTACAGCTCCCGCTTTCGATTTCGTTCTCCCTCACTTGGCACCGCAAGAATTTTACATTCAACAACCGCAATGCTACACACTTTTCCCACTTCAAACCTACAACTTTAGGGTCCTCTCCATGGCTGGCAAATACTACAAGCTGGGCATCCGAAGTCCTTCGGGCAAAGTGCACAAATTGACCATTCAAGCGGCTGATTGGAGCTTTGAAGATCATATTACCATTTCGGAAGTGGGCACTTGGGATCTAGTCTGTCTTGGAGATGTAATTAAGGGATGGGTTGCTGTTGCAAGCTGGGAGTGCGCAGTATAAGCAATGCAAGAGTCCCCGGAGTGTCTAAAAATGTTCTATATAAAGAGAGACTGAATAAATATACTGTACAGGATCACAGAAAGTCATCAGAGTCAATCCTTGGATGTGCACTCAGCAGTTCCTCGTGAATGCATTGCATCGCCCGCATTGCATGCTTCTCAGCTACCACACAGCTGATGTTGATCTCGCTCGCACCCTGCGATATCATTTCAATGTTGACATTCGCTTTGGCAAGTGTCGAAAACATTTTGCCACTGATACCAACAAGATTTCTCATTTGCTTCCCCACCAAGGACAAAATGGCCATGTTGCGTGATAGCGACACGGTACCCAATCGCCGTAGTTCCACAATGGCTTTCTCTAGGTCGCGACCGAGCGCTGTCGATTCGATGCCCAAAGCCATGGAAATGTGAACCTCGGACGTTGAAATCAAATCAACCACAATCCCGTAACGGTCCAACGTGGAAAAGATTTGCGCAAAGAAACCGTGACTGATGGTCTTCTTGTTGGAGTGGACATTGAGAATGATGACATTATCTTTGATGGTGATAGCGGTCGGGTGCCGCCGTGTGAGGTCGAGATGATAGCCATTATCGAGAAGCAGTTTGGGTGAATGGAGTTGGGGCGTGGATGCTCCGGACGCTGCCTGTGATTGATCCGGGAAAATGACGGTACCCGCTCCTTTTGGGTTCTCTACATTCTTGATGCGAATAGGGACACCGGCTCGAATGACTTGCTCCATGGTGAAGGGATGTATCACCTCGGAACCGTAATAGGTCAATTCGGCGGCTTCTTCAGGTGTAATGATGGGCAGCAAACGAGCTGTGGCGACTTTTCGAGGATCAGCCGTAAAGATGCCGTCGACCTCCTTCCATATCTGTAACTCCTCAGCATTGAGTCCCACTGCACATAAAGCCGCGCACAAGTCGGTGTAACCTCGTCCAATCGAGGAAAGCAAGGATCCAGGTACAGGTCCAAAGAAACCGGTGACGACCGGAATCTTGCTTCCACACGCGTCTATGGCTTGTGCAAACCGCTCAGAGAGGTAGTCGTAGAAAGGTTGATCCAGAATTTCGAAATCTCGGTCAATAATGTTGGCCAATGATAAATATTCGGCATCGATACCTTTGTCACGCAATGCTGCAGCAACGATCTCGCATGCTAGCTTTTCGCCAAGGCTCATGATGATGTCCTTTGATTTGGGTGATACTTCGTCAATGATCTTTGCCGCATCCAAGAATCGACTAATCTTGTCGCACTCAAATGTGAGCTCCTGCTCTAATTGCGTCAAGATTTCTCGGTCGCGAATCTCCTTCTTGGCAACGTCCAAATGATCTTGCAGGATAATTTCAATCAAGGTCTTGTACTTTACACATCCTGGAGTGAGCGCTGACTCCGCTGCCGCAAGTAATCTATGGAGGCTCACGTAAGCTTGCCTTGCTCGTAGGATCTTGCTGACAACTTGCCTATTCGTGGTACCTTTGGCCTTTGTCTCTCCACTTCGTGCTGAACAAACCACCACCACTCTATAGTTTTGCAGCCAGGAACTGTAGGAAAAGATGAGCAAAGGTTGACTGACTTACTCGTGCGACAGCATACGCACCTTACAATGTCACCAGTAATGACGTCGAGAAACTTTCCGACACTAGTTCCACCATACTTTTGCACCACCCAGGGTGCATGATCCTCGTTCTGCAGCATGCGGACGAAGAGAGAGGGCCAACTTTCACCAGATCAGATCTTTTTCGATCAATGTCACGTGAGTAATGATGACTGGCGCGCACGGGCCGTTTTCTGCTGTGCAGATGCCTAGATACGTGGTTGCTGTTGCTCTGATAAGAGACTCCTGTATTTGTATGTACAAAGGGGTATACACACAGATAAAAGCGGTCTTAAATGTCATGCAGATGTGGATCCAAATGCCCTGGTTTAAGAGAATGATGCCGTGGTCGGTCCTTGTATAGGTAGAATTGCAAGAAAATCTGCGAAATGGTCAGATGGCGTTAAATGTCACCTCATACTTGCGATAAAGTCAAAGACAAGCGTTCCACCGGATCCAGCAATCCAAGGTAAATTCATAAGAATGTACGAAGGTTCCATCGAATCAAGAAAGATCGACTATGAAGCCATTAGTGCAACCTCCCATACCGCGAGCAGCACAAAGCTTACCAAGCAATAAGTCACATTTCCAAGCACACTGAAACCAAACATGGCAAAACTTAGGCCTTCCGTACTCTTTTCATGCCAATTCTTGTATATTTGTGGAACACGGGAACCCAGATAGCATGCGGCTGAGAGATAGCCAGCAACCTGCGGTACGAGCTTCAGTTCATGACTCGAAGCGAGAACTGACGCTGGTTGAGGTGGTTGTGTATCACCCTTCAGAATATTAACGAATCCGTAGAGGAGGATGAGGGCTGTGATTATGATGGCCAAGACATAGGCACCATAAACAGCTGCAGAGCGAGCTGTTTTAACGGGTCTCTCCAGGGTTGGAGGCTTCTTGGATGAAGTTGACGGTTGGGATGTATCGGAAGGGTGGACCGAGCTGGCATCAGCGAGGAGAGAAGTTGTTGCCTTTGGGTGATGGTCGTCCTCGTCAGGGGGTATGGGATCATAATCAGCATCCACACCGTACCTTCGATAATACAAGACTTGAAAAAGCAACCCGACATCGGCGAAAGTGTAGTATATGGCGAGAAACAGCTAAGCGAGGGATCAGTATCTGTCACAAGTACGAAAGTGACACTACCATCGTAAATAGCAGGTCTTGCAGCACCACTCCGACCAAATTGAAGATGTCACCCGAGAGCCATATGATGAGGAAAGGTATAGACAAGCCCTCCCCTGACTTCCGCTTGTAGTTCTCCCATAGTTGTCTACAATTTACAGCCCAACATTGAGTTATGGTGTCTCTGTCGTCGCCCCTACTTACGGCGAGAATACGACAATCCAGCATGCAATAGATATATATCCGGTTGCGGCGGGCCAAAAGGCGCGATCTGCCAGCGCCTCAAGCATCGCCTCAAGCATCGCCTCGGCACTCAAACCTCGAACCATTTCCTTTTATAGATCGCCTGCGTCGATCGCGTGGTTTTGCAATATATTGTGTGGGACCTTCAACCTTGCAGCGCAGAGCCAGTTTTAGACCCTTGGCGTGGGATCTGTATCATTATATTGTATTCATAATCCCACAGCCCACATGTTGTACATCCATCTCGTCAGGATAAGCTCTAGCTCCATCCGTGCTAAAATGCGCGAATGCTTGTGGCAAAGTGCGATACTACTCTGACGGTGCAATGACTTCATGATGGGATATCAATATCAGTTATCCAACCTTGCCTTTAGTGAATGGCTTTGAACTTGAAGAATCGCACGCTCTTATCTGTTTATTGCCTTCATTCAATCGCACCGTGCATGGGCCACATGTCTGTCCGGGTCTACTTGGCCGTACGACGCTATCTTGCTTGTGATCGTTATCCTGCCGACGCTTAACGATTACGTCATGCACCGTGATCCTGGAAAGCATAAATTTCCTTTTAGAGACTTTGCATCCCAAACAATGGCCTAGATGATGACACTTGGATGCAAGCATTTGGTGTATATATAGTGCACTTTTCTCCGACCTACTATCAGTTTTCACCCAGTAATCAATATGTCTTCTAATACCAATCAAGATCATTTCGATATCAACAGAGAGGCCGCGCTTCAGCGCAAGGCCAAGATCGAGGCTCTTGCGTAAGTTGCTCGTGATGCATGGCGCTCGACATGACGTATTGACCAGTCTTTTAGCCAAGGCCAGATACCAACCACTGAACAACTTACTGAGGGTATCGAGAACATGAAGACATCCGACAGCCTTGCGGAGGCGCAATCGCAAATGTCTCCTCAAGGCCAGAAAGTTGTCTCGGACGCGCAAAAGCTCATGGATACAACAGAGCGCATTTTGCAAGAAAAGAATGCCAACGACGAGCTGCAGAGCGCCATATATCATGGTGTACAAGCTGGCAAAGGTCACGCCCAGGCTGCAAAGGACAACTTTGATCCTAGCGATCTCGATAGTGCCGACGCACAAGATTTGGCACAGGAAGCCGCACGTCGTGCTTGGAATGTGGCTCGTCTCACTCTTCAATCGAGCGAGTTCCGAAAGCTTATTGGTGACATTACTGGCATTTTGACTGACGCCATTCACGCTTCCGTCACCGGTAAGGATGAGCACAAGGCTGCTGTGGGCCAAAACATTGGAAATGATGAGGAGGTTACACCCCGAGAGGGACTCAATCGTGCTGGTCAAACTGCACGTGGACGCACGGCCGATGTATACCAACAAGCTACCGCCGGTGCTGCTCCAATTGTTCAAGGCTACTCTGCCGGTGAGCTCTCGCACAAGGAAGCAGCCCAACAATTGGTGGACAAGGCCACCGCTTCTGTCAAGGCTGGTGTTCAAGGTATCACCCTCACCGACGAGCAACAAGACGGCTTGGTGGAACGCATCAAGAAGATCTTACTTCAAGCTCATGGTTCTCAAGAGTACCAAAGTGCCTTGGATGACTTTGGCGCTATCATTTCTGAACTCATTAACCGTGGTCAAACCTTTACCAGTCAAATGAACAATGCAGCTCAACAAGCCGGCACTACCCATCAGACCGACTTGGATAAAGCTCAAATCAATGCTAAGACTCTGGTTGAGAAGTTTGCCAATGGCAAGTCATTGGATCCTCTTGCCAAAGACATTGAGGCCTTTGGTCGCGATATGCGAAACGATCCAGAATTTCGCAAGTACATCAACACCGTTGGCGACTTCTTGCACCGTTCCCTTCGCGACACTCAATTTCTGGAGCAGGCCGATTGGAGAGCTCATGCTCGTGACCTAGTCAAAACTGGTCGAGTCTTCTTGAATGAACGCTATGCTGATCAAACTGAACAGCTCCTTGATGACTTGGACCAATACAAGCAAGCCTTCAAGGAGGATGCATTGACCAACGAATTGCGCGCTGACCTCGAAAGACTGACCAACAGCCTCTTCATGGATGAGAATGGCCACCCTACCTTCAAGTTTGACCTTCTCAAGGACTTTGTTCGTGTATTGCCCATCATTGCCGCAAGATTGGAATACTTGCCTATTCCCAAGATCGAACACTCTGATGATGAGTACGACGTCGTGATTGATAACCTCGTCCTTCGTTGCAGCAACATCATCCCTCGTTACATGCGCATCCACACCGATACCGAGTTCAACATGGCCCCACCTGTCACGCACGGTGATAAGGTTCAAGATGCCACCTCGATCTCTTCGGCCGGTGTCGACATGAGGAACCGGGTCAAGCTTGACGTGTCTCATATCCGTGCTGATGCCCGTGATATAGCCTTCCACATCAGAAAGAAGTCGGGTCTCATCAAGGCATCCGATGTCGGTCTTGTCGACATTGTTCTTCCCAACAAGGGCTTTAGCTTGCACTTGGAAGCTAGAGAGGCTCGTGCCAACGACAAGGAGAACTTGTTCAAGGTTGATAAGGCGCAAACCAAGATTAACGATATCAAGATCAAGCCTCATGATACCAAGCATGATACTCTCTACAAGGTGCTTTTGCCATTGATCAAGAAGCCCATCGTCAGAATGATTGAGAAGCAAATTGATCAGAAATTACTTGAGTTGACCTACACCATTGATAAGCAAATCGGCAAGGCCGCCGATCAAGCCAAGCAATTGCGCAACCAGGCTCAAGCTCAAGTGGACCAATCCACCGAAGGTCAAGCCACCAACGCCGTCAACCGTGCTCAACAAGAGACTGATCCCAACAAGTGGAAGCCCATGCAAGGCAGTCTTCATTCGACCAATAACCCCGATTTGATGCAACCTGCCGGTCAAAGACCAGGTGATCGAGCGATTGCTGGCGCCGATGACAATGAACCCTGGGCTTCCAAGCAGTTCCAGACTCATACGGTGGTTCCAGCTACCGAGCAACAAAAAAACGTTTAAAGCATTGCGCACATCTTTTGCGTATGAATTCCACATATTTTTAATGGGCATAATGTAAATATTCCAATGCGTATCCCTTTTCACAACCTAACACTCAGCCTTGGGATGCCTCTTTCAAGATGGCATTCAAGCGTTCCCGTTTAAGACATTGACTGAATTTGAAACTCGCCGCCAGGGCATCCAACTCTTGCATGGACTTATCCTTGAACAAGTCGGCATATTCTGGGACCAAGTATTCCGACAGAAGCGTGTTGCGGACCTGGCGATGCAGCCAATCTTGAATGGACCAGACCGTGGGGTATTTCTTTTGATATTCGGGTTTGATTTCTTGTTTGAACCAATCTTCCAGAGGCTTGAAGAAGTGTTGGAGCGGTCGATCATCCGAAGCCCAGTAATCGGCAGCAAGTCGTTGTTTACGTTCGATAAAGGGTCCGACTAGCTTCATGTAGGGACTGGATGGGTCCAGGAATATGAGGCCTTGATAATTGACGTCCTTGTAGGTCCAAATAGACCAGCTAATGTGTTGCTGCTTGTAAATGTCAATTTGTTGCGCAACGAGCGCGAAACGTTTTTCGTTGATGGCTTCATCGTCGTCATACACAGGTCCGAATTCCCCATTCCATATGGGGACATTGTGCTGCCTTTGGAACGTCACTTTTCGCTCCAGGGAGCGCAGGAGCGATGTCTTTTGTTCCTCGGTGCCTTCGTACTGTTGATCTTGGGGAAAGCCGAGCTTGGAGTAGTCGTGACAGGCGTAAACGGAATTGGGATAGACGGATGTGAAGGCGCTGAAATCCATAGCAAACGTGTTGCCGTCCCAGAACAAGATGTGGTCGGGATCTTCTTGTCGGATGGCCTTTTCTATACGATCATAGAGACTGGCGACGGGTTAGAAGGCGCAAAGAGCCGATCGATGCCACGAACACTTGCCTGATCAGTTTGGATGCGTCCTCTACCGCAGGTTCATTGATGGGATTGTAACCAGCAATCCACGGATTGCCCTTGTAATGCGAAGCCAGGTGCCGCCATAAATTTACCGTCCGGTCTTGAAACTCGACATAGTCAAACAATATGGGTCTATGATGCGCATTGTCCGAGTGCTGCATAGCATTTATGAGTCTGATGGACCACATGATGCATCCCATCCCTCAACTTACCCAGTCATTGTTTTGACCGCCAACCGTAGCATGTAAATCCAGGATGGTATAGATGCCATGCTTGGCGCACAAATCGACCACCCGATCAAGGCGCTTGAAGCCAGAAGCCTTGAACACTCCCGGCAGATTATCATCTTCGAAATGACGGTAATTGAACGGAAGCCGAACGCAGTTCATGCCCAACGACTTCAGAAAGACAACATCCTCCTCCTCGAAAAAGTATTGAAGGAATCTATCGAAAAAGAAGTCATACTTCTCCCTGCCGAGGATCTTGAGCAAGGACTCCCGCATCTGATGTTCTCGACCCGCGAACCCAGAGATGAAGTTCTCCATGTTCATCCATCCTCCGAGACCGACTCCCTTGAGGATGACTTGTTGGCCGGTACCGTCAACGATACGCGTCCCTTGTGTTTTGAGGATGTTTTGAACCATGATGCGATGGTGGAGGGAAAGAGTGAAAAAGTGAAAGAAGCGAAAGGTTGCAGATGCGCGATGCTCTTATATCCAGCAACTTTCCCACGGCGGATGTCTTCCGTGCTGCTTTCCTCGTGTTGGCCTAATTCGGAAAAATGCCCGACCATTGTCTCTGCATCCTTTGCCATAGCTGAAGGACGAGAAATACGTATGCGAGGGAGAGAATCATGAGAAAGGGGCTAGAGGAATGGACGTGGCATCCATCCAGATGAAGGAGACACTGACCAGGACGTTCCTTTTGGACCATGCCAATATCTCACATGATTTCTCCGTCAAATTGTACGCGGTGGCCAGTGCACACATTCACACGGCTTGCAGTGCCAACACATCCAATGTCATCCCATTGCTTCTGTAGAGACCATCCTACATTCTCCTAGCCTCTGCGCACATGCCCCGTTTATATGTAGCCATGACACGGCTGGGCCGCTCAAAGCCTCGTGACTCGCCTTGTTTAGGACACTCGCCTCTTTGACAGCGACAGCGCTCATGGCGTCGCTCAATGACATTAACATCAAGGCTATTCGTTCTACAAGAACGATAAAGTACCAGTCTGTACCGTATATAAAGAAGATTCCAGAGAGTGACGGAGAAGAAGGCTTCTTCTTTCATCACTTTCCCCTACGGTTCGGTATCCAGTGGTCCTCCAAAGCCATTTCCCTCAACAGCACCGGCTTTCTCTACCTCACCAACAAGCGCCTCGTCCTCTTACCGGAGACCGCCACTCACGAGTTTACGTCCTTTGGCATTCGTCTCAACCAAGTCGTTTCCTTTAAGACACGTTTTTCCGCCACACCCAGCGTCGTTGAGTTGGTCGCCTGCACCTGGGAACAGGACAAGTACGCCATCTCCCTCACCTTTCATCATGACGAAATAGCCCGTGCTGAAGTCTTCAAGGACTACCTCAAGATGATTATGGAAACAGAGCAAGGATTGCGACGAAGTGCAGCCCAAGGACCTCGTCCCCAGGGATTGGCAGAGGCAACCGTCCTGGCCTATGAAATGCCTCCCGACTATCGGTCCATTGGATCAGATGCTTCTCTCGCCGACACTTTGGATCATACCTCCAATCTACAAGAGTATCGCACTGCTCGTAATGCAGCCATATGGACCACCCTACGAGAGAGCGACCGTCCACCGGCCTATGTATAATATAAGACTAGAGAACAATGGCTTTCGCCTCGTCCAATCATTCCAGTCCGCGTTATTGTCGACGTCACGCTTTTCTCTCCCTCTCTCTCTCTCTTCCAGTCTCGCGCACTTACTCCACACGAATGGTAAGTGAGACGCGGGCTATCAACTGCATAGAGGCTAACCATGGCGCAGTCTGACGCTTCCACATCGACTACGCCCAAAGGAACTGTGAGGTAAGTGGAGACATGCCAAGCATGAGGTCTAGATGAGATTAGAGACCTGAATGGCCGATGCTCACATGTGTTATAGGAGGCGCGTCGTGTCCCGATCGGCTTCGGGAGCGCAAAGCAGACCCGCTGGTGGCTCTACAAGCAGCATGCTTAGGATATATTCTGATGACTCTCCTGGATTGCGAGTGTAAGTGACGGGAAGGCGATTGCGGAGTGGAGCGGTTGTATTGCCAAGGGGCTGTGGGCTGGATGCATGGACCTTGCTCGTCGTCCATGTGGTCCCCCGTGGTTGCGCACTCGAGGCATGCGATCGTTTCAATGGCTGGAAAACGTGCACTGATCAGATCAACTCACCTGTCTTCTCTGCCTTTGCTCCTCTTTTGCTCCACTCTTTTCTCTCTCTCTCTCTCTCTCTCTCTCTCTCTCGCCGTCATTGCCTGAATCCATCGCATGTTCACCTCGATGTCTCGCTCTCTTTGACGCTTACGATTTTGTCATGCTCTTTCATCCGCTCTTCACGTCCACCCCTATTTCCCCACACACAGTGATCCCGTCGTTGTCCTCGTCTTGTCGCTCTGCTTCATCGCTTCAGTCTTTGGTCTCCACATTGTTGGCAAATTCCTTCGCAAATAAAGCAACCTGAGAGCATCTCTCTGCTAGGTCAACGGCCACATTGTAGTGATCCATTTTTGCCCCAAGGGACGAATTTCTTCTCTTCGATACTGCATAGAGTCACATGATGACCCAAGGCATTGCTGACTTCAAGGATAGAACTCATCCAGATACTCTTGTCCTCTTTGATGTGGACGGTACATTGACACCTGCTCGTCAGGTAAGTTGCAAGACACGTCATGGTCCTATTGTCACCAAGATGGCCCAACGCGTTGGACACCTCATCATGCACGCTGATGAACGTGATGCGTTGTCTGACGGTGTCCATTTCCCACTCTCTGGACTCACACGATCACTCTACCTCTGTATCTCACCATCTGCAGCAAGTAACTCCTGAGATGCTAGAGTTGCTTGCAGACCTGAGAAAGAAGGTCGTCATTGGCTTTGTGGGTGGTTCTGACTTTGCCAAGCAAAAGGAACAGTTGGGAGAGAATGGTAAGTGGGCATACATGATGGATCGAGTGGTTGATCTGATCGCACGTTGGTTTAGCTGTGGATATCTTTGACTATTGCTTTTCCGAGAATGGCTTAACGGCCTTTAAGCTTGGTCAGACGCTTGCTTCTGCGGTAGGGATAGATTCAATGTTGCGTATACCTTGCTGATCTGGCATGTTTAGAGCTTCATTGGATGGATTGGAGAAGAAAAGTACCAGCAATTGGTCAATTACATTCTCCGCTACATTGCGGATTTGGATATCCCTCGCAAGAGGCAAGTGAGCGTGCAAATAAGCAGAAAGCAGTAAGACTGACCTGAAGTTGACAGAGGTACCTTTGTTGAGTTCCGTAATGGCATGATCAATGTGTCTCCGATTGGCCGAAACTGCAGGTAAGCGATTCTATGGCTATCTAATGATGTGAAAGCGCTAAGCATAGCATACAGTCACCCAGAGCGTAACGAATTTGAAAAGTACGATCTCGCTAGAGGCATCCGTGCCAAATTCGTGGAGGATCTCAAGGCTCAGTTCTCTCACCTTGACCTGACCTACTCCATTGGCGGTCAAATCTCCTTTGACGTTTTTCCTACTGGATGGGACAAGACTTACTGCTTGAGACATGTCAAGGATGAAGGTTTCAAGACCATTCACTTTTTCGGTGACAAGACGTACAAGGTACGTTGATCGAATGCTTCAATGTATACCCATCCGCTCATTTGCATATACGCTATGGATTAGGGAGGCAATGATTATGAAATCTACACCCATCCCGATGTCGTTGGTCACTCTGTCACCTCGCCCGATGACACCATGGCTGAGTTGAAGAAGCTCTTTTTCTAAGCAAGGTGTCTGTCCATGAGGGATCATCATAATATCCTCGATCCAATCCACTCTCTATAGAATACACTCGTTCTCCATCTCCTTGACTCTTTTCGTTTTTACCTTCCTTCTCTCTCTCTCTCTCTCTCTTCTCTAGTCGCCACTCTTTTCACACTTTCCTTCCCTTCCCTTCTTTAATCATTCACGCAATATTTCATGTATCGCTCACTGCGTCGGTATGGTCCTCAGGTGGTTCGACTAGCACCGAAGCTATTGCGTCCTCTATCGACAACAGTACGACGCATGGAAGCGTCTACATCGTCAACGAAGAACGCTCGTGAGCACAGATCACCATTCAGGCAAGTCGGGATGGGTAGAAGACCAACATTTGGAACATTCCGCTGACACTACTCTTCTCTAGTGCGCCTCCTGAACATGAAGCAAGTGCCACGTTAAGCGCCATTCTCGCCAAGGCGCTCACCTTCGTCCCCGCTCACGGCTGGACGACCGAATCACTCGTCTTGGGCGCGCAAAGCCTTGGACTGGCCAGTTCAGCGCATGGATCGATTCAAGGGGGTCCTGTAGGCTTGGTCCTCTATTTCATGGAACAAGGACGACAGCACATGTTGAGCGAGTGGTCTCGACGCGATACGAGCGGGTAAATAGTCGAGGCATTGTGTGATTGAGGGCTGATTCGGATGATGTGTAGGTTGAGAACGGATGAAAAGATTCGACAGTTGATCGAGATTCGTCTCGATTACCTCAAACCTGTGATTCAGCGATGGCCAGAGGTAAGGAACTTTCGGTGGCACGAGTAGGATCGTGTTGCCTCATTCAGAGTTGTAGGCATTGGCTCTGTTGGCTCAAGCCCCGTCAAGTGTTGGTAACTCTGTGGGACATTTGGCGCAACTGGTGGATGACATGTGGCATTGCGCTGGAGACAAGTCAGCGGATGTAAGTTCAAGGCCATGGGCAATATCACGCGATGCGTCGACTCATGCTCGTTCAATTTAGATGAATTGGTATTCGAAACGAGCCATGCTGGCGACCGTATACACATCAACAGGTTAGCACGATTTATCATTCACCTTGTACTGGCACGCCGGCTCATTATGCCGTCCATTCGTAGAACTCTACATGACACGCGATCAATCACCCGATTTTCGAGAGACCTACAAATTCTTGGAGCGGCGGCTCCAAGACGTGGCGACCGTTGGAAGTGCTACACGACAGGTAAGCGCAACATTCAGCATGTACTTACACGCAAATCCGATATCAACCCGTATTATACTCTAGTTATCCACCATGCTCGAATTTGGTCTACGGTCCGCTATCGGCATTGCCGCCTCGGTAAGCGATCAAATGCCAGTGACTTTTTGTTCGTTCGCTGGCTTATCCACACCTCTATAGCGCGGCAACAATATCAAATCCAGTTAGGAACCATGATCGCCTTGTACATTATATTCGCCATATAGACACACAATTATACATGATACAGCATGCATCATAATGAAAAGGATGACTCTTTGGGCATGGGCCCGTCCACTTGCGCCTCTGCCCCCTCATTGGCCATGCCCACATACATATCTCGTGAGGGGAGAGGATCGGAAGGCCGTGTCCCAAACCGTTTCTCGAGCGCCGAGATGGCTCGTGTAGACGATCGATCAAAGACGTCGTTCTCGGTGACGGAAGCCACGGTATTCTGGGCCAAAAAGAGTGCCTCTCGGCTCAAATCTATGGCCTTGTGCGTCGTTTTCTGAAACCTGCAGGATGGGATGGATTAGCGCCGACTTGAAGGATTGGCGGCACTCACAGTTCGTTCTCGCCCACGCTCTTGCCGATCCCTTCGGTCGTCTTCCACAGGGTCGCACCCCATTTACCCAATTCTTCAATAACGCCCTTGGAGGCATCATAGAAGTCAATCTCGTCAGGTGGGGGTCGTGCGCGAGGAGAAGCCGGGGATGGAGGTACAAAGTAGCCGAGACGGGTCATGGAGGGTGTAAAGGGAGGTGAAAAGGCAGCGTATTGCATGGAGGGTGTGCGTACGAGGGGTTCATGGGTATCTGGAAGCTTACTGAGGTTCAAGTTCGGTTTACGCTTGGGTGTATTGAGGGTGCCCTTGTTGATGGCTGTCTTGCAAGCTGTATCGACCAGGACTTCTTGGTATCGTCGTCGAAGGAGGCTTAGTTCTTCTTCGTGAGCTTGGAGCTCGTCTCTGAGTTGTTTGACCTTGCGTTCCTTTTGAGCAAGAAACTGTTGGAGCTCTTGAAGTTGTTCGTTGGCTGAGGAAGCAGCGGTGACCTTGTCAGTCTCCTTTTCTGCTTGCGGGTGGGGCTTTTCGTCGTCGTCATGCTCATTCTCTTCATTCACCTCTTCCCCAAGAATAGTCCGCAGCTCCTCCATGGAGAAGGAGCCCGTCGAGACGTTGGACGTGGACCTACTCCTATGTGGACCCTTGGGCGTCAAGCTCAGCCCAGAGAGGTCCAAGTCAAGGTCCTCGGATTCCTCCAACATGGTGTGCTAAAAGGAGCTTTATTACAACGCAGTCAGTGTGACATCCACGTTGCAGCGCGTCGCTCTACTGTAAGGACAGACTTCGTGCGCAGCTTCAATGACTTTTTGCACCTTGTCCTTGTCTAGACCGGGTGCGGATACTTGGAGCTCAACGGCAAGACCGAGCGCTTTAGTTTCGTCGGTGCCGATAGAGACATTGGCCGTCACTTTGGTATCCTCGGGAAGGTGGATTTTCATCTTGCCGGCCACCAAGTTCATGGCGCCTGAGACGGGCAGAGGTAGCCGAGCGGAAGCGAGGCGAATGAATGGTAGGTAAATGGGATATAATCAGGAGCGGGCGAGGGACATTAGGGACAAAGTCGGCAAAGAGAGGGAAAGCGGAAGGAAAGAGAAGGACGAGCCATGCATGAGCACAAGCAGAGCCACTTGAAACCATGCCTTACCTTGAAAGCATGCAGAATAGCCAGCAGCAAACAATTGTTCCGGGTTCGTCTTGTTTGGTTCACCAGGGCCTCCGAGACCCTTGGGCATGGTCAAGTGCAAGTCAAGCACGCCTGGATGGTGCATCAGCCTTTACCAAAAGTTGAGTATGCAAACCTACCGTCGCTAGAGGTCACATGGCCGTTACGACCACCGGTCGCCGTAGCGTGAGCGGTATACATTGGCTTGATAGTGCTCATACTACGTATCGCCGACGTGCGCGAAACGGCGTGTATGGCACGCGTGGTCATTCTCAAGGGAGAGGCAAACATGGTGAATGTTGTCGTCGCTGTTGAAGAGAGCAATAGAGGAAAGAGAGGCAAGAAGTGATCCAGCCCCTGCTGGGTGTGCCATTCTGGCTTATCCAATCCACCGTCACAGTTTATAAGGGCGTGCTAAACGGCAACGCCATCCCAACATACACAACCATAGCCACCGGCCACCTTTTTGACACCATTCACACGCTGTTTTGTGGTCGGAAAGACCTTGTAGGGATTCATGATTCCTTTGGGATCGAGCAATTGCTTGATACGATCCATGGTCTCAATTACGGGTATAGGTTTGGTGTAGGCGAGATAAGGCGCCTTCATAAGACCGAGACCATGTTCTGCAGAAATGGAACCTGCGTTCTTGGCTGTCCATTCATACACAAACTCGTCCACTTGGGTCCGTAGGGCCTCTTCACGTCCGGGTTTCGGACGTGCGGGAATGGTCAAGTGCAAGTTTCCGTCGCCGACATGGCCGTATCCATAGACGGCCACGATTTCACCTGCTTGGCCCTTTTCATCATTTAAAAGCCCAGTTTCTCGCATCCATTGTCGGGTATCAGTGACGAGGGAATAGAGTTTTGGTAGAGACATCGATACGTCAAAGTGGATCGAGCATGGGCCGGTTTGGACAATGGCTTTGGGCAAATTGGATCGCCATGACCATATAGATGCTCGCTAAAGATATGGACGTTGATTCTCATGCTTGAAGGGATGCCACTGCTCTTTGACTGACCTCGTCCTGGCCTTGGGCGACCGCGATATGAGAAACTATGCCAGTGGTCTTGAGGTGATGGATCAATTCATCGACGGTCTGAAGGAATTACGCGCTGAGAATTAGGTCTAATCAAACCTCTTGCACCACGCCCACCTGTTGATCACTTCCGGCGCCAGCAACTTCCATAATCACATAGAAAGGCTCCTTGTCCGAGATGGGCAGATTGCTCCCGTTTGGCACTTGCAAATTTCGAGATTTGACAACATTGATGGAGTCGAGATCCATGACTTCGAACGCAGAGATCAAGTGCGGTACACGCTCCATGACGGCTTTATACGCATCGACCACGCGCTCAAAGCTGTCGAGAGATAACATGAGGACCGAGACGCTGGGTCGAATTCTTTGTGTTTGGATCGATACGCCGGTAATGAATCCAAGTGTGCCTTCAGACCCTACAAACAGGTTCTTGAGGTGATACCCTGTGTTGTCCTTGCGCATGGTCGACAGATTCTCTAGCAGCGTGCCATCGGCCAAGACCTAACATTGCAAGAGAGGTGTAAGCACATGCAGAGAAGTCGCCGAAAGAGATTTCCTACTGCTTCGATGCCCATGATACTGCCATGCAAGTTACCGAATCGCATAAGTCGGATGCCGCCGGCATTCGTCGCTACATTTCCCCCAATCCGGCATAGCTCCTTGGCCGGTAAATCCAATGGCATTTGCCATCCCAGCGGCATCAGGTACTCATCCAGTTGAGCCAAGTTGCATCCAGCATCACACACGAGAGCTCCCGTCAAGGGCGAAAAGTGCCTGATTCGGACGAGTTTCTTGGTAGAGATGATGACTTCATCAAACACCGGTACCGAGCCTGGAGGTGTCGGTATGAGCCGTATTCATCTACAGCAACCTTTAGATGCGCTCACCTCCACTGGCGCTCGTGTTGCCACTCTGGGGCACGATAGCAATCCCTTCTTTCCCACAATACTCTACGATTTGTCGAACTTGCTCTACGGTTTCGGGTATCACGACAACATTGCCTTCGGATCGGTATATATTGTACCAGTCTGTGGTAAAGGACAGGTACTGATTGGTAGGCGCGTCTGTGGGCTCTAAAAGTGCTTCAGCTCCAACCACGCTTTTGAAAAAGTCGATGTCGTCGGGGGTCAACTGGAAGCGTCGGGTTTAACCGAGACCAAGGAAATGTCACTACGTACCTTCTTGAAGGGCTTGCGCTCCAAGTCGGGATTTTTGTCTTTTGTAAGACCGCTCAATGTAAACCCGTGATTGGCTGTTGTCATGGTGTGAGAGAGGGAGCGAAGCAAGAAGCGGAGGTATGCGGGGAAAGCCTTAAAAGGGAAATTTGATGGAAGCGCTAGAACAATGGAAGAAACGGTAACGGGCGTGCAGCTCTCAGGAAGAAAAAGTATAGGGAAAGGGACAGAGGCCGTAAAGAGCAGATATGCTCCTCCATGACGCACTTCTAGTCGTCTGAAAAGTTCCGAAACATATTGCGCTAGAGGCCTCTGTAACAGAGAGCATAATTTCTTGGGTCACCGTTAAATTTCGCAGACCCCTGGCGCAGCACATAACGTTTTATCTTCCTTCTTTCATTCCTCGGATTTAAGCCCTTTTTCCTACTTACCTGTTCATTCCCTAATGAATTGCTGCGATAGGCTTATGCAAGATGCGTAGTTGGGTCCGGGACAAAACCCTTGTACTGATATCTCGTCGGCGAGCATTAACCTCGGTGAAATGGAGGGCTCCAAATCCTGCCCTTCCTACCACCCCGCCAACTCGGTTGACCATACAGACCTTCGAGGTATCTCACCTGGAACGCCACTGTGATGCCTATAACGGGATACGCCAAAGGATCAAATCGTGCAGATCAATGCACCAGTGCGCAATTTAAAGTGCAGACGTCATCAATATGACTAAGGAAATTCAGCCATTGCTTCCTGTGCTCGGGTCTGGTCCCCCTGCAGGATGCTGTCCTTGCTGCGGCAGGCCAATGTGCGATGACATGTTGCTGCGAGTTTTAATGTATAAAAGGATCTTTCCTTCCTTCTACTTGTTCACCCAAGTCGCACTTCACAAGGGCTTCCATGTTTCGGACACCATTTACAGACAAGCTCCCTTTGGCCCTACCGGCTGGCATCAAGAATGCCTTGGTTCTTGTGATTGCATGCACTGCTTCGTGTTTGGATATCATGAACCTATCGGCTGTCAACATTGCTGTACCCACCATTGCTATAGATTTGGATTTGACGACATCCACGTTACCTTGGTTGATTGCATCCTACGCCATTGCATTTGCAGCGTTTTTGTTGCCGGCTGGCAAGCTTGGTGATCTTTATGGATATCGCCGCATTTTTATCATTGGTCTCGTTTTGTTTGGCATCACGTCGCTCATCAACGGAGTCTCGCCAAACATGTACATGCTGTTTGTTTTTCGAGCGTTGCAAGGGTTGGCTGCTGCCTGTACGGTTCCAAATGCTATTGCCATCGTAGCCAACAACTTTAGCTACTCGGAGGGAGCCCAACGTAAGGCGCTTTCGGCTTACGGAGGATCCGGTGCGGTCGGCTTTGTCCTTGGTCTCATTATCGGTGGTCTCCTGGCTGGCACTGCTGGTTGGCGATGGATCTTTTACATCTCCGCCATGCTGTCACTTGCCATGATCATGCTAGCTACTCTCTTCTTGCCAGACTTTCCTCGTGAAGGTGAGGCGGAAAAGATCGACTTCATTGGTTTTGCCATGGTCATTGCCGGTTTCATCCTCGTGATCTACGCTCTCAGTGATGGTCAATGGCACTTGGCTCGCGATCCAGTAACATTAGTGCTCGGTGTCCTCACCATTGCGGCGTTTCTGGTGTGGCAACGATTCTCTCCTCACCCGCTCGTACCACCGTCGTGGTGGCGCCGAACCAATTTTGCATCCTCCTTCTTTATTGGCTTCATTACCTATGCCACCTTCAATGGCTACATTTATACGATCACACTTACCTTTCAAGATGGTTTTGGTTACAGTGCCATTCAGACGGCCCTCTACTTTCTGGCTTCCGGTATAGTTTCCTTCATCGTGTCTAACCTCGTGGGATACATAACGCCGGCCATTGGGACCCAAGCCGCCATTATCGTTGGGGTATTGCTTACGCTTGGCGGCGAGATTGGCTCTCTCTTCTTTTCCCTCGATATCCTGTTCTGGAAGCTCATCTTTCCCATGACAGTAATCATTGCCATTGGGCTGCCCATTGTCTATATCGCGGCCCAGAATGCCATGATCATGCATTCGCCACCGAATGAGACGGGAACCGTAGGTGCCGTCTACAACACGGCAGCTCAACTTGGTTCAGGCGTTGGCTTAGCCATTATGACGGCTATCATTGGCGGCGTAAATTCTCCGGGCGCCAATGGCCTTGAGTTGCTTCGTGGTTATCATGGTGCATTATACGCCGGCATCGGCCTGGGGGGCGTCAACATATTGATTGCTATCTTCTTCATCAAGGAGGACCGAAGCATTCGCAAAAATCCAAAGGAAGCAGATTTGGAGAGAGCGGAAGGCGAGCATCCATTGCCTTCAGATGGGTCCGATACGACTCTCCAGGGTGAAGAGATGCCGGTCAAGGTAGAGACAGTAGAAGTCTCTAGAGTAGAACACATTTAAGCCTATAGATTCTGTAAATATATTCATCGTGCAAACGTCATCTTCTCGCAATGCATTTCAATCCTCTACTCAAAGATCCCTTTGCACATTTGCGCTGAACAAGAACAAAGGCAAGCCATTTTGTACGTCATTTGGGGTTAGGGTTCATTCAGTGACCATGTGAGAATCTTGCGAGTGATGCTCTCGTGCTTTTTCTCTTGCTCTAGCTACGAAAGGTAGAGCAAGATGCCTTCTACCACCTTTGCTCTACCTTCAAAGCCGCCGTCAACCTTCCCCACGTTACCGCCGCACCTCTTACAGCAGTTGACCACTCGCCAAGCACGTTTATTGGCGTCCGCGTCGATAGTCGCCCTTAGTTCTATTGTTGTCAATCGTGTGCTGGCTAAGAATGCATCCAAGTATCGAGCGAATGCCAGACGGAACAGCAAAGGCGATGCCATACCACCTCATTTATCCACAGAGAGAGTAGTCTTACCATTTACGCAACAGAGCATAATTCAACCGCCAAAGCAGTTACAAGAGCATATTGATCAGGCCACCTTTGAGTTGCATCGGAAAACATGGTTCAAGCATGTCGCTATGATGGTAGATGAAGAAAAGTCGAAGGTCAAAAAGTCGGCGCCTGGTGTGAACCCGCAATTTCTTCGGCAGTTGCGAGCCATCATGCAAATCATTATTCCAAAGCTACAGAGCAAGGAAGTTCTCTTGATCATCTTGCATAGCGTTGCACTTATTGCTAGAACATGGCTGAGTGTCGTTGTGGCTTCCCTGGATGGACGCATTGTTCGCGACTTGGTAAGGTCATTTCGCCTCTCTGATCGCTGTAGCTGACCGTTTATAGGTTGCGGCCAACGGGAAAGCGTTCGCGCGTGGTCTCATGTACTGGTTTGCTATTGCTATTCCAGCCACCTACACGAATTCAATGGTCAGTGACTTTGCTCCGCGTATGCGGGTGAGTGACAGGTTCCTGACTGGTCTTTTAACGATAGATTCGATATCTGCAATCCAAGCTATCCATCGCTTTCCGAACCCGATTGACACGCTATGTGCATGATTTGTATCTTGACGAGAAGCTGGCTTATTACAAGGTTGTCAATCTTGACGGCAGAATTGTTGGTGTGGATCAGTAAGTAATTGCTGGCTCTGCATGGTCGACTTTGTGCTCATACGCGTGTGCGCTTCATCATAGATTCATAACGACAGACATTGCCAAGTTCTGTGATACCCTCTCCTCCCTGTATTCCAACCTCGCCAAACCTCTATTGGACACCATCATCTTCAATTATCAGCTGACAAGGACCATCGGTTTAGCTGGCATGTGCGGTCTCTTCATCAATTACATGGTCACCGCACGATTACTCCGTGCCGTGACACCGAGCTTTGGCAAGATGGCTGCTATAGAGGCCAAACTCGAAGGTGATTTCCGTCATGCGCATACGCGACTCATCACCAATGCCGAGGAGATTTCGTTTTACAATGGAGCCGAACTCGAGCACGCCATTCTTAATCGCGCCTACACCAAGCTCATCAAACACATCAATTCCATCTACAAAATCAGAATCGCCTACAACATGTTTGAAGACTTTTTGATCAAGTATGTGTGGAGTGCTTTCGGCTTGGGCATGTGCAGCATTCCGGTCTTTTGGCCCCAACTAGCTGGTGGTGTGATTAGGGGTGCGGATGATATGTCTGAGCATGAGCGGGTTGGCGATCGGACCCGTGGTTTCATTACCAGCAAAAGGTAAGCAGGACGTTGAGTCAATGTGCACTTGCTTACCGTGTTGCGGCTTAGGCTCATGTTGTCATTGGCCGACGCCGGAGGTCGCATGATGTATTCGTACAAGGAAATCGCAGAACTTGCCGGTTTTACGTCCCGTGTGTACAACCTCATTTCTATCCTCTTGTCATTGCACGCCAGCGAATACGCTCCCTCACCCCAAAAGGCAAACGATATCAAGGAAGGTGTCGACGACAACCCACATGCCGATCACAAGCCATACCTCTTGGATGATCTACATGGAGAATTAGTGTTGGGTCTTGATGGCATCGCCTTTTCTCACGTTCCAATCGTCACGCCTAATCCAGGCAGCCTCACGGGAGGCGATTTGCTGGTCGATGATCTCAGTGTAAAGATTGGACCGGGAGAGCATCTGATGATCACTGGACCGAATGGTGTCGGCAAAACTGCCGTCGCTCGGGTAATTAGTGGTCTGTGGCCCCTCTTTGAAGGCGAGGTCGGTCGACCTGCCGTTGGCGATATCTTTTACATACCGCAACGCCCATACCTTAGTTTGGGTACCCTGCGAGACCAGTAAGTCGAGCTCAGAAGCCGCGTACCGTTGTACTCACTGGTATTCCCAGGATTATCTACCCACATTCAGTCACAGACATGCGCCGCGCCGGACGTACGGATGCCGAGCTGCAAAAGATTCTTGAGATTGTTCATCTCGAATATATACCCTCTAGAGAAGGCGGATTTGAAACCGTCAAGGAATGGAAAGACGTGTTTTCCGGCGGTGAGAAGCAACGGGTATGTCTCTTGTGCTTTGTGGGATTCCCTATTAACGCTCCTGGATAGATGGGTATGGCGCGTCTATTCTACCACCACCCCAAGTATGCCATGTTGGACGAGTGTACCTCTGCCGTCTCTAGCGACGTGGAAGGCGGCATGTACAATTACGCAAAAGACATTAGCATAAGTAAGTATTCCTTGGTTGCCTTGTTATCTGGATCATTGACTGACGTGTTGCGTTAGCGTTGATTACCATTTCGCACCGACCTTCCCTCTTCAAATATCACACGCATCTCCTTCGTCTTACCGGTGAACACGGTCAATGGACATTTACCCAGCTGGAAGATGATAAGGAAGCCGTTTCGTATGAAGCGGAAACGAAACAATTAGAGCAAGAACTGAAGCAAGTAGAAGCGCTCAAAGCACGCTTGAACGAGGTCAATACGGAGTTAGATGGACACTTTACAGCTAAGCAAACATGATAGGGTTGTATTTTTTGACGTCGATATACAGTAGACTGGCGTGTTAACTGTCTCTTTTACTTTCATCGATTCGAGGGTATCTCTTGGACGGAAACGATAACATGTTATTCCCGTTCACGCTAAGATATGAAAGCGGTTACAGTCGCTTATTGCCGCTTGGCTTGCTGATCGTCACCACAACTAATCTTACCAATGACCATGTCAATCGACTGCACAAATCATACTCTACGCCTATCAACACCACTGGCCACGACATCATGCGCTTTCCATGCTGTCAATTTTCGAGCGCCAGTTTCCTCATGCTAACATACATGTCTGCATATTCAGGTCTGAGCAGCGATATATAATGAACAGTGTATCTGTACACTTACCATTTGCGTCTTCACTATCCAGCGTGTCAAACAACTTTTATATAGTACAGAGCCCGCTTCTTGTACTTATGGTATGTAGATTTTCGTCATTAAGCCCAAAGCGTAGCATTTTTCAATCTCTGTGAGCACAGTATGTACTCAGCAGCAAGCTTCGAAAGAGCAAGGCGAAAAGTCTGGACAAAGTGAGCGCAACTGACCGTTGTATTTCATCGTTCCATCCTCTGTCTAAAGGCATCAACCTCCAGACATGATAGACAAATTGTTCATAATATAGATATGCTTCTTTATCGAACTGACCATCTGCCTTCCGACAATCCTTATATAAAGATTGCAGACGTTCGATGAGATTGAACACGAGAGAAAGAACTGTCTCCAAAAACGTGCAGCAAGATCACCATACAAGGACAAAATCATATTGGGACCATTCGCGCTAAAACAAGTGTCAAGTAGACTGTAAAGTGTTGCTACATGTATACATACTTCCATGTCGACGCGTCTTTAGGTGGTGCTAGACAGCTGTTATTTGCACAAATTACTTCAATTTGACATGAGCCATGCAGTAAGCACGAAGGAAAAGCGGGCAAGTTCTGAGGCATCGAATCTCATATTATGTGCTTGCCTTCTTGGTTCTAGAAGATACAAGATACCCCTAAAACTAAATGATATGAGCTATGTACAATTTGGCCAGCCATACCAGGGTAATCCATGACTTTACGTGGGGTGCCTACCCTTCCACAGCTTCGGTTAGCAATTGTCAGGCTATCCATGTCGGCGCAAAATTCTGCATATCCGAGTCGGATTAACGGTATCCCATCGAACAGCTTATCAGTACTCCTACCATCTGCTGTTTTATTGTCCCGCAGCTCATACAGTCTCTTGAACTCTCGGCCAGAGGTCGGTATATTTCAACGTAGAACTTCAGTACACCCCAGCAGAGGCACCTTTCAATTTCACCTACCCACACAAGATTTAAGTGCATTGGATGACTTACTACGATGCCGGCTTCTTCACGACGAAAAAATTCCACTTCGGCACTCTCCCAGAAGCGCAGGAAATCGCACCGTTGGCGACGCAGTGAAAATGGTGTTCTCCTGCCAGGTACTGGTGCTACCGAAGAACAGGCAATTCTGATTCCACATGGTTTGGCAGGCAGTCTTGCGTTGGACGATTGGCGTCTATCAAGATATGATTGCCCAAGCGGCGAACGAAATGAAGTAGGCGAGCCTTTCCCTGCAACGCAATGCCCCTCACTCCCGTTGCGTCTCACACCAAAGAAGCGCTAAAGAGGGAAGGCTACCAGCGCAGCACGAGAGTGACGGTAAGGCTTGTAAGAGACTCTACGAGAAGCTTTCTAACTTTAATCCAGATTGCAGATTCATCGCCAAATTTGAAGCTTTATCCATCTAAAAGAATCCAATAACGATAGATCGGACTTGTGATGCTTGTAGTTCTCGTAATCTCGCTCTTTGTCACCCGTTAAGTTCAATAAAGAACCTTTGACCGTCACTAAGCAAATGGTATCCCATTTTCACCCGGCCATTCCACGCGCAACCCACAAACGCCATTCTGGCTGCGAACGCTGCACGCCTTTCTTAGGGATACCATTGCTCGTGATTGGATGCTTAGCCGCAGTTGTTGCTTCCTTCATCTATATTCCGGTCTTCATTACGTCTCATCAATTTCGTGAACCGTCACGTATCCCCGCTGCAGTTGCGGACTGTCATCCGAGTCCTCGTCTTTTGGGCGACGGGACAACAGAACGCCTTCGGAGGCGTACCCGTGACCTGAACTGGACGTTTCCAGGCGAGATGCGAGAGCGGCCAACGAAACGTCGATAGCTTTATCAGAAAGGCGTTTGACGGGTGAGTCCTGTGAGAGAAGGTGTTGTGTGTCTACCACAAAATCCGATTCTTGGCACAGCTCAGCAATGGCGTCCAGTACGTGTTGGTGAATGATGTTGAGTGTTGTTTCCATATTGTCAAAATCCATGGATACCGTGTAGAAGGGTTGTTGCTGTTCCAATGGATCCTTTAGGCGGCGATTGTTTTCTGCAAGGAGGTCGTCTTGCCATTGCCGCATGACCTTGTAGATTGCATTCGTTGAAACATCGTCGTCACCTCCATTGACTTGTGTTGTCCAGGCTGGACTGTTCCGTAGGCACCATTCGTCGACCAAATATCTATGCATGGCAGTATCCTCAAACGTAAGTAATATCGGGACAATGGCACAATCTGGCGAGACGTGATACTTGTGTTTTGAACTCGCTGCCTCGTGTCCTGGCGCTGTATCCTCGGCGCTCTGAGCAATATTTTTCCGCCGCTTCTCGACGATGATATCCAACAATTGATGATTGATTAACGATCCCTCAATGATAATTGATTTTCCGTCCGTCAATGTTTTCTGCAAGTCTCCCTCCAGGCCTATATGGGTTAGTTTATTCCACCGTGCCAGCTGTACTCACCCAACTGAATGTCACGAAAGGCTGTGTCAAATCTTCCTGCCGCCACGGACGGTTCTTTTGCTCTAGCCGCACGTATCCAGATTGGATCGGGTGTCTTGCGTCTAGTAGAGCATGAGTCGACCAACATTTTGCAAGCTGCAAGCCACGCAATGCTTACTTTTCAATGCTTTGTATCAGATCATAGACTACATCCGTCTTGACGACATTCGATAGGTTTAAGCGCTCGGCAAGCTGTGTAGCAATCGTCGACTTGCCGATACATGCCGTACCAGCGACAAGTAGGATCAAGGGTATCCGTTGATGATGAAACCAGGCAATCTTACGATACAGGATAATGTTCTCCATACCATATCCCAACCGCGCCATGAGCCAAAACAACTCCCGCTCCATGTCTTTTTGCGATATCACGAGAATGTCGCGATCAACCAGTCGCTTCTTGAGGTCCAGTGCTATCCGCAAGGCATGCGCTTGTCGTATTCGAGCAGCCGTGAGCATACGAGACACCAAAAAGCGCGAGAGGACATAGTAATGCTGACTCGAGAGTTCTACGCGAACCTTGACGAAATCATACTTACTCGAGAATGTCTTTGATCGAGTCGCACTTCGTCTCTCTTTCCGCCCATGTCCTCCCCGATCCTCCATTCCCTGTGAGTCACTCTGACGCGTATAAAACCTGCGTATAAATGGTTCCACTTTACCCCTCTTCTCACCTCCAATGCCAGAATATCCCTTTTACCAAGTAGACGCTTTCACGTCGACACCGTTGGGCGGAAACGCTTGCGCAGTGTTTCTGGATGCGGATGATATGGATGACAAGACCATGTTGGCCGTCACTCGAGAAGTAGGCGCTTGACCGAGATAGAGATGGATCTAGTTTGCTCAACGGTTTCCCGATAGATGAACTTGTCCGAGTCGTCCTTTGTCCTCAAGACGAACAAGGCAGACTTTAAAGCTCGCTATTGGACGTGCGCTGAAGAGATACCCTTGGCCGGCCATCCGACCATTGCGACCATTTATACCTTGATCAAGGCGGGATTGATCCAGCTCAAGGAATCACCCATGTCGATCTCGCTCGAGCTCAATGAAGGCCCAATCAATGTGGACATTCACCACGATGGATCGCAGGTGGAAAAGATTGTCATGACGCAGCGAAAACCAAAGTTTATGACCATTCATGATCCAGCCGTGGTTTGTCCGCTGTTTAACCTCGAGGTCGAAGACTTGGTTCAGGGCGTCCCGATCCAAACAGTGTCGACGGGAACACCGCAACTGATGGTGCCTGTGCGCTCCCTGGAAGCACTACGCAGGGCGAGAGTGAATATTGAGGCGTACTCTAGGTATCGCGAGTCATCCGATTTCTTTACGCCTCACTTGTTTGTCTGTCAAGGCGTCACGTCTGCTGGCTCAACATTTGCCAGACACTTTGGCGTCGCTCCAGACATGATGGAAGATCCCGTCACAGGCTCAGCCACGGGTGGTATGAGTGCCTATATCGTCAAGTACGGTCTTCTCAAAGAAACATCTTGGATTGCGGAGCAAGGGCATTGGATGGATAGAGCAGGCATGGTGCATGTGAAAGTCATCAAGGGTGCAGATGGAGAGCCAGAGACCGTCACTATTGGCGGTCAGGCCGTGTTAAGCCTTAAAGGCACATTGTTTTTATAAACAGATAGGTACAGTAGATGTTTAGGAAAAGTACTTGGCGTAGTAACCCACAGGTCCATCATGAAGAGGGTCGTAGACGGTGAAGTCGGGTCGGCAAGAGTTGATGTAGTTGATTTGCTTGATGATGAGTTTTTGCAATTCAAACAAATCTTTTTCGAACTCCTCAATGTCATCGTCGTAGCAGTTGCGGTCCTTGTTGCAGGCATCACAGAGTTCGAGTTCCTTGGTGTAGTACTTCCTATGGGCAAAGTTCTTTTGCTCGACTTGCAACTTGCACATGTCCTTCATTACCTTGTCGATGCCATTCTCCAATTCGCTGCACTTGATGCTATCAATTTGGCAATCTTCCAAAGCGCATACTCCCTTGGAGCAAGATTGCTTGAATTTGTCCCAGGCGGAAACGGAACCGGCAAGAGCGACGATGGTAAGCAAAACTGAGATCTTCATGTTGTTGATGGTATGGGCCCCATAGAGTCGATGCATGTTTTATATCAAGACAGGAACGTGTACATAGAAGCACGTTCCTCTCGAATTCACATTCCAGCGTGCTCTAATGCGTCTTTGGCCAAGACTACCTTCCACATTCCGCAAACCTACACCCGTCTGGTCATGCAGTATATGGAAATCCCGACGACTGCACCAGCAGAAAATGTCAAGCCATAAGGCGCCAATGCTTGAGCATGCTTAATTGCCTTTGACCATACGGATGGCCCCTGCCGTTGACCAAGATGGCTTGGGATTCCATCAATACTCTCGGCATTCTTGGTCTTCCAATAGTCCTGCATCTGGAGCTTGTCCTTTTTGCGCCAATAGTCCAAAAGTGTATCTCGAGGCGCCTTATATTCCATAAGCGGTACCCCGAAGCCGCAACTCTGACCTACTTTGGTCACGTCGACCACAAATATAGATCGTTTGCCTGTCAACTCCTGCTGATCATTAAAGTATTCTGCCTCCAGTGCATCATATTCTGGGCTGCCGATATCGTACGCCACCGCCGTGCCAAAGAGTCGTACTGTTTCCAAATCAGTGAGTGCGCAGGTGAGTTGGATACGTGCACCCACCTATTTTTGGCGGGCCTTCAAAGGCACAGAACATGATCGTCAACCTCCCGCTCTCCCGTACATGGCTCAGGGTTTCGATGCCCGATCCAGTGAGCTCCATATAACATACTTTGTTGGGGTTGATGATCCTAAAGGTCCCGCCAAACCCTTTGGGGGATATATTGACTCTACCGTTTGCGGATAGGGGACAACTCCCCACAAAGAACATTTTCTGCGCCTTGATGAAGGCGGCCTGGCCTTCGCTTATCTCGTCATGAAACGAACCCATGGGTTCTGAGCAGCAAAAGAGATGCGATGGAAAGGGGCGCAGTAGGGCCTATTTAGTATTTTTAGGCAATTCACGCGCCGGAAAAGGACCCGAGGTGCAGATGGCATGGAACAATGGGCATTGTCTAGGCTTTTGACCCTTCTGTAGATGCTATTGAGGATATATCTTGGTACTGTCATCCGGTATTGCCTGAATGCTGAGGTGGGCCAACCCATGGACACCTTACACGTGCGCGCGTTCACGCGTCCGCAAAAACACGCTGTCACTCATGTAAACGGCTATGGGGCTCACACGTCATCCTCTCCACCTGCGACGCGAAACCATGATCGTGCGCTCTCCTATCCGTCCCACGTGGCGTCTATCATTTTGACCCAATGAGGCATTATAAAACAGTATGTACGCTGCTTTGTCCTTGCACAGTGCAACCCTTCTCTCCCTGCCCCTAAGATTTAGCAGAGACCCTATTGCCCTCAATTTGGCCATTTGCGATGGGTGATGGAGAGGATGGACGTCGCGTATAAAGAGGCAGAGCCTTGAGCCGCAGCTTCATCACGCAATCCTCTCTTCTCACCTTCACCGATATGAAGATCTCCAGTATTGCCTACGCCTTGTCTCTCTTGGTCGTTGCCGTCAACGCCATGCCTGTCCATGAGGACGTCACCCTGGCCAAGCGCGACGCGGACCTTGTCGATCTCGCCAACGCGCTTCAAAACGCGGACCTCTTGAACGGCGTTAACGTTCTTTCCAATCAGAACGCAAAGAGAGACCTCATCAACGCTAAAACTTGGGTCAAAACCTGAACGCTCTCAACGGTGTCAGTGTCCTCTCCAACTCCAACACGGCTCCTTGCAATCACAAGAAGCAGCGAATGGCCAAGCGCGATGGTGACCTCGTGGATGCCAAGACCGCCCTTCAGAACGCCAACGTCCTCAACGACGTCGATGTCTTATCCAATGAGGACTAAAAAGTCCGAGCAATACCTCTTCATATCATTTTGTGGTGAAAGTGATGGCGTACGGCGCTCTGTTCCTTCCCACTAGCTACATCAGTCTTTGTGCATTGGGCGTAAGCGCTCGATAATCCTCCACTCCTTTAGAACAACTTTCATCGCCTAGTTTTGTACTTTGTGTCTTTAGTAAACCGATGACAAAAAGCACATCTCTACTTGTCTATTCGGACTAGAGAAAGGTTATCTAGGACTTTTCGGTGCTGCTAACGGGTGTCTGAGAGCGAGACGACATGGGTGTGTCGTAGGTAAACTTGCGGGAATCCAATTCCAAGGTCACCGGACCTATGAAGATTAAGTGTTCCGTGTGGCATAGATGCGCTGCCAATCTTACCATCGTTGACAATCTCGACGCTCATCATGGCTCCGAATACACCATCTAGCCAAGGGTTAGCCATCGATCGATCCAGATCCAGCGCTGGCTACTTGCTTTTTATCTTTCCTGGATGGTAGGCTTGTCCAAGCTTGATGAGAAAGCTATCATACATCTCCCTGGCACTCTCCGTCTTCATGGCCAGATGAAAGTCGGGCTTGTTGCCTAGAGAAACATGAGAGACAAGCTTGAGGTGAGCGTCGGGCCTTACCTTTGTTGGTCACACCCCACAAGGTGAACTGAGAAACTTGTCCATGGATCAGCGTCAAGAACGCCAAGTCGCCCTGTCGACTCACTCACCACAGAGGATATCCAGATCCAGATCCTTGACACTCCTTCTCCACATTTGCCCATCCTCCCCCTCAAAGACCCTTACAGTCAGAATCTTGCGCACCATGTAGTCGACATCCTGTGGACCGTCATCGACCGAGATGCCCAAGAGGATGCACAAGCCTTTCCCTATCCTACCCACCACCTGACCATCCACTAGGTCGTGTGAGACAAGCCGACGTGATGAAGAGACTCACCCGTTACCCCAGCCTTGCTCACCCGCTGCAAGACAGCCCGCATGATCCCAATTTCCCCATGTGTTTCACTGCGTAGCCCATTGTTTGGCCATGTCTTTGCCTTTAGAGATCCATGAAGCCATTATCCACCAACTGATCCATCGCTGTCCATTGCGCCATGTCATGGAAGCGAGAGCGGTGTGTAGTGCTTGGTACAGGTTGATCAATCATCATATACAGCGCTTGCTGGAGACGACGTTCGTGCGTGGGCATACCAGTGTTCAGGCAAGTATGGGTTCTCGAGTTTCTCTCTCCCATGTTGTTGGTTGGGCTTTGGCGGTGCTCTCCATCCATGTCCTCGCTAGGCGCCGCTCCATGGCTCCAGAGGGCAACGCTAACGCTCTGTTAATAGATACTGGCACTGGCCGGCGGCGATCCAACTGATTACACTGGCGTCTCGGTCCAATACCGCGCCTTTGATCCAAAGACAGGTCTCGTCACCTTTCACCAAGAGATTACACCGACAAAACACATGTCTATGACCCACGATCCACATCCTTTGCTCGATAGCTTGCTGTCACACCCGGGATTGGTGCTGGGTCCGGTCGGGGTAAAGGTCTCGTGTTATATCGACATCTTGGTACCCTCTCGACGATTTCGACGGATAGTCCAATTCTCGATGGACGACGCCACCAAGGGATCCATTCAAGAGTTGCGATGGAACGATGTGCATTTGCTGGTGCGACTGAAGGCGGTCGAACAACCGATCCGACGGAAACCGGTGGTGGTGATTGAGTTTTTGGGAGTCAAGGCGAAGGTGGATCAGATTGAGCGTGCATTGACGTGTTCTTGCCGACAGTGTTTGTGATCTGTATTCTATCTATTGCTTTGTGGGCTTTACAATTCTACATCAATATGGTGTGTTTACAGTCGATAACCTTTTCAAAGGTTCACGGGGTGTAGGTGATGGACTACACACACACACACATATATATACATACATATATATATATCTACATAGGATGCCGTCCGGGATTTACCATTCTGTATGAGGACTGGACGGTATCAAGTAAGAAGGGCTGGAACCGTCACCCCGCGGTGGTCGTCGTGATAACTTTAGGGTTGGCCGAGCATCGAGTAGCGATACGAAAGTGCGAAGATCCTCGTCAGGCGGACATGGCCTCTGACGGAAGACGGGCGATTCCTTGACTGCATCGGTGTCCTCTGTGGTACGAAGGATGCTCGATCGATCACGTCGATACTGCTCAAAGGAAGAATGGAATTGCGGCACAGATCCACTCGTGTCTGGCGTGCTGGGTCCGGACGAGTCATAGGAGGCGGGTAAATGGGTGGTGGTGGGTGGCGTTGGCGGGTACCAAGAGTGACACGATTCTCTCAAAGGCGACGTGTCCTTGGCATCAACGTCATGATCGTAGACGCTGTCGCGAGGGGTGGAGATGGATTCGTCCCAGGAACGGTTGGACGAGATGGAGGATTTGAAGGATTTGAAGGGGGAAATAAACGTAAGATTGGGAGGTCGATGTCTATTCGGGCCCTCCCTCTGTCTTGATGGCTCCAAAGACGAGAGTGAGGTCGAATCGGTGTCCGTCTTGGTTCGATCCGCTAGGATGGGAAGGGCTTGCTCCATGGCATCAGACACGTCCAAGACGTACAAGTCAGCACCGACAGAAGGACGAAAGGCAACCCGGATGGCCATGTGACCAAAGGGCATGCGCAGTCGTCCCATCGACAGCAGGTCAAATCCCACTGGATCCTCGACCGAGGTCTGCAGGCTTACCTCGACGTGGCAATGGCGACCCTGGGCTGGCAAGAGACGTATCATGGAAGCCAGGTGCCGAAAGTAGACAATCCCTTCCTTGTAGAGCCTTGGCAACACTTCGTCCGACGCGTAGGGCAAAAAGCCAATGCTCCACCGTTCCAAGAGCGTCTGTTGCGTGTAGACCTTGACGACCAGACCCGGTAGTTGACCAGCAGCTGCCCGTGGATGGCGTGAATAGAAGCTAAAGGTCGACAAGAGCGACGTGTGATCGTTGACGTCGACCGTGGTCAGATTGAACCACTTGTTGACGCGATGGCTCTGCGCGACCGGAGCGCGAGCTTGTGATATGAGGTGCACTGCCTTGATGTAGGCATTGAACAAGAGTTGCTCACTCTTTGTCTGGCGAAAAGAAGGGTCCATGGTGGGAGATGTCGTGCGATCCAACAACACCTTTTATTGTGGCGCAGACTCGCTGCGGCAGGTGAGTCGTATGGACGTGGCAAAAGGTCAGGAAGAGAGGGAGAGATAGAGAACGAAAGAAAGAAGAAAAGATAAGAAAGGAGAGTAAGAAAGACATGTGAATCACTCCAATGTCACTTTATCCCCCACTTTGACAGACAGGTTTCTCTACTCTTCTCTCTCGATTCATTCACTACTACCCTCCTCCCTCACTCCGTGACAGCCAGTGAAAGAGAAGAGCGAAGACAAGAAGAAATCGCTCTTCCTTGGGATAGCCGGGGGGAGGACCTTGACGGTGACAAGTCTATATATAAGCTCACAGGGATTGACTGACTCTTTTGCGTTTGTCTACGAGCCACGTGCGCGCACCACCACAGAGACGCGGGCGCTCTGTTGTCCTTTTGCTTTTGCTTCTTGTCGCCTAATCTTATATTCACCCCTTGGTCCACACTCGGGGAAAGGGAAGAAGAGTGCCTTTCGTTGATCCATGGCGCTGGAAAAGAGTCCTCGGAGGCCTAGTGCTGTCGAGTTTCATAACGCGCTCGAAAAGCTCCACAACAAGCCTCCGATACCCACGATCGACTTTTCGGTTCATACACTTGACGATGGCACGGTGGTCAATACGAAGGAGCGCATTGTGAAATGTAAAGGTTCACTGCAGGCTGCATGGGCAGGGAGGACGCTGACTTGGTTTATCCTAGACGTTCCACCTGCTGCCGCTCAGGCTCCGACAGACGAGCAGTTTTTTCATCCACAATACCCCAACCAACTACCGAACCTCGAGTTCCTCAAGAATCACTTTTATCGCGAAGGTCGATTGTCGGAGGAACAGGCATTGTTCATCATCCAGAAGGGAACAGAGCTCTTTCGAGCAGAGCCAAATATTCTGCATGTGAGCTCACCCATTACAGGTAAGTTGGAGGCGCTATTGCGAGCGAATGGCAGCTGGGACGGAGGCTCACAAGGGGATTGTGTGTAGTCTGCGGCGACATCCATGGACAATACTATGATCTCATGAAGTTGTTTGAAGTCGGAGGGGATCCAACCACGACCACATACCTTTTTCTGGGGGATTACGTTGATCGAGGGTACTTTTCCATCGAGTGCGTCCTCTACTTGTGGTCGTTAAAGATCTGGTTCCCAAAGACCATGTTCTTGTTGCGTGGTAACCACGAATGTCGGCACTTGACAGAGTACTTTACCTTTAAGATCGAATGTAAGTGGGGCATGCTTAGGCCTTTTGGATCTGACGAGTGATTCTTTTGCTTGGCAACGACAGGTCGCCACAAGTATTCGGAGCGCGTGTATGACGCTTGCTTGAATTCGTTTTGCGCTCTACCTCTGGCAGCTATCATGAACAAGCAATTTTTATGCATTCATGGCGGATTGTCTCCCGAACTACAGACCCTGGATGATTTGGTGAAGCTCGATCGCTTCAGGGAGCCGCCCACCTATGGATTATTATGCGATATCTTGTGGTCTGACCCCTTGGAAGATTTTGGCGCGGAAAAGACCCACGAATTCTTTACCCACAATCAAGTCCGTGGATGTAGTTATTTCTTTAGGTGAGTGCCTCGATCATGCTTTTGACCCCCTTTGACTTCATCGTCTCGCGCCTGCCCATTGACTTTTGATCTCCGACAGTTACCATGCCGTATGCGCCTTTCTCGAACGCAATAATCTGTTATCCATCATTCGCGCTCATGAAGCACAAGACGCAGGATATCGCATGTATCGAAAGGTGAAGAGCACCGCCTTTCCATCCGTCATGACTATCTTCTCGGCCCCTAATTACCTCGACTTGTACAATAACAAGGCGGCCGTGTTAAAGTACGAAAACAATGTGCTCAATATTCGACAATTCAATTGTACGCCTCATCCCTACTGGTTACCCAACTTTATGGATGTCTTTACCTGGAGTTTACCCTTTGTGGGCGAAAAGAGTGAGTCCTCATATGGTTTGGTCTCTTGGCTCACGCTTCTTTCCAGTCACAGACATGCTCCTCGCCATTCTCAATATTTGTTCTTCCGAGGAACTGGAAGATGACACGATCCTGGACACCATCAAAGATACCTCAGACGACATGGTAGTCGATGCACCCTTAAGCGCCGTCACATCCACTGGATCGGATGCGGAAGAAGCCGAAGAACGTAAACGGATTATTCGTAACAAGATTCTGGCCATTGGACGGTTGAGTCGTGTTTTCACCATATTGCGGAGTGAGAGTGAGCGGGTCACGGAGCTCAAGAATATTACCGGCTCGGACCGGTTGCCGGCTGGCACATTGGCGCTTGGCGCCGAAGGACTACGGAATGGTACGTCCAATCGGCCCGTTGATGTGTATGACACCTAAACTGATGCCCATGCATAGCCATCAATACGTTCGAGGACGCTCGACGAGCCGATCTCAACAATGAACGGTTCCCGCCCAGTCGCTCCGAAGTGGAAGCGCGGGACCGTCAAGAGACGCGTCAACGCATCATGGATATCGTCAAGGGAGATCCTGATCCGTGCCTGAAAGAGGTAGCCAATCATGTCGCCTATGCGGAGACTTAACGATTTGGTTTGCAACCCTTTGCAGTGTCTGTTTATCTGTCCTGTACCACCCCGTTCCAGCAGCTGTACTATTCATTCACCATGTCTCTAGCCTATATGTACAACACCCATTTACACTTGCAAAGCCTGCAAGATGGCCAACAATCGTGGATTACCGCCCAAACGTTCCACTTCTGCCCGAGCTTTGGCATCCACCCGCGCCAGGTAATCGCGCGTATACTCAAAACTTCCCGTACCTTCCATTACCTGCACAGCGTATTTTTTCACTTCCACGGACTCTGTACGCTGATGAAGGATATTGAGCAATTGACGATTGGATGGTGCTGAGCGGATGGAATGAATGATAGGAAACGAAAATTTGCCTTCGGTCAGATCTTCACAGTAGCCCTTGTGATCATGGTATTGCGTTGACTGCAAGTTAAAGTAGTCGTCGCGCACCTGATACAAGATGCCAATAAGATCGACAATCGGAACATAGTCTCTGTGGACATGTGAGCGGGAGTCATCCATCAAATAGTCAGCACGTACACGTCGGATGCACTCGCTTCCTGCATCAGTTTCACTGCCAGCCGCAATAGACCTCCGGTCTCTATAAGTGAGCAGAAGTGCATAGGTCAGCCATGCGTATACCCATGTCATCTCTACTCACTGTTCATGACCATTTGGATAAACTCCTCTTCAGTCGGACACGTCAGGGTATCTCTCCAATAAATCTCCATGCCTTGACCACGATGAAGGTTCAATAACTCCTCTGTGGCAGGTCAGCCAGGAGTCATGTCGGCATGGGTGACTCTTTACCTGTGAAAATCTGGATAAACTTTGCATTCCCCATCGTCAAAAGTTCCTGCAACGCCAAGAAATAGACATAGTTGCCACTATTGATGGTTTGAGCGACACCGTAGATGGTATGCGCTACAGGTACCCCACGTCTCAATACTGAACTATCTTCCACATCATCCACCCTACACAAGCATCGACATCAATGCCAAGTGCCGAAAGAAGCTTGAACTCACTGACAATAAACTAGCGGTATGAAGCATTTCAACGACTTTGGTGATGGTATCTAATTGTTCGTGCGGTACATGAAGCCAGTCATCAAAGGCCGAGATGAGCTGCGTGCGGATTTCCTTGCCAGGGTGACCTCGTAGGTAATAGAACGGTTCGAGGAGAATCTAACATTGCAAGTTCCAGTCCATGAGCACATGGAGGCTTTGGTCGTACGCGCATGGTGCGTAAGGCTGCTTACCTCGTCCTGTGTTCTCTCTGTGGTAGGATGGCGTGCTGGTTTGTCCGTCGAGACCCTGCGGTGGTGGTGGTTCATGCCGGTGACAGAGAGGATGGCTTCCAAATCGGGTATATGACCCTTTTCTGGACGTATTGTTCTCTCTTTCAACTGACCGCCCCTGCGCTTATTAGCATCCAATGCAACCGTGCTCTGCTCATGGAATGGATCTGAGTGCATTCATATTATCGATCATTACACTGCCCATTGTCAATGTTAGAATTACATACATCATCATACACTACTATAAAGTGCACATGCACTCCTACTTTTTTTGCGGTTTCTTAATGGCCCGTTACCACGCGCGGCTTAGATTCAGCCATCTCGGACTCAGCTTCAAGAGCAAGGTCTTCCTCATATTCACCCTGATCGAAATCCTTGGGTAGAATAAGGTTGAGCGCGATGGTGATGATACAAGCAATGACGAAACCAGTGGACACAATCACATCCACCGCGTCGTAAAAGCCTCGAAGGGTTTGATTGGGGCCGGAGTAGGTCAAGACGTAGCTGAACCAGTTGGGTACAAGGTTCACGCCTAGACCAATGGAAAGGGCAGCTGAGACGATAAATCGATCGCGACGGGTCCATTTCATGTAGGCCAGGATACGAATACCGCTGACGGCGACATTGGCGAACAAGAAGGTGGTCATACCGCCAATCACGGCGGCAGGCACAGCAAGGAAGACGGCTGCAAATTTGGCGAAAATGCCCATGAGAATCAAAAAGAGGCAGGTCATATAACCTGCTCCACGGTTGGCGCATCGAGTGAGAGCAATGACACCATTGTTTTGGGCGAAAGTGCTGAGAGGTGTGTTGGTGGCAAGCGCGGAAAAGAGAGAATTGACACCGTCAGCCAAGACACCGCCTTGAATGCGGGAATCGAATTGAGGGCCGTCCACTTCGACGCGTGAAACATCACAAGACGCAGTGATATCGCCAATGCATTCGACCATGGACACGACGTAGACTGTTATTGATCGTGAGTGATGAGTCTCGAAAGCTTGGCGCCTAGATTATACTTACCAATGAGAAGGGGTATAACAGCGGGTCCGTAGATGGAGAGAGGGAATGTCTTTGTCCAGACAAAGGTGGCGACAGGAGCACTTGCGATACTAGAATGATCGATGTAACCAGTGGCGGCAGAAATGATGATGCCTACGACCAATCCGATCACGACCTGGGCATTCTTCATGAATGTAGAGCCAAACAATTCTACCAAAATGATGGTCATGAAGACGGATAGACCTAGGCCGAGCCAGACAGGAGATCCCCATGGCTGGGCATTGGGAGCTCCGACATTGGGACAGACTGAAAAGTAACCAGACGCGGGACGAGCAATACTAGCATCCAAGGTGATAAGCATCTACAATAACCATAAAGGAATCAACGCGCTTACCAAGGTCCAGCACCTCCACCCCATCCTTGGAATCCACTGGTAACCAAGCTCAAACCGATCAAGAATACCGTGGTACCGGTAACCATAGGCGGGAAGACTTTTCGCAACTTTTGGGGAGGAACAAAGGACAAGAAAATCTCAAGCAACGAGCAAACCGCCGATGTACCCAAAATGGCACCATAACCTTGAGGACACGGCAGCTGGATGACGGTACCATCTGAAGCTGTCTGTGAGGGACAAAAACCAGCTGCAAAATATAATTAGATTTACAATGTGGTGAGCACACACTTCTTGTACCTACTCTTGTACATGTTGGCAATGACCGATTCCGCGAGCGGAATAATTGTAAAACTACCAACCATATGAGTGGTTGGCCACCATTGTCTCTGTCATCAAGCATGCTTACCTTGTTCCTACCACCGACAATAATCCGGTACCGAGGTAATATTTTCCACCCCACAATTTAAACCGTGTGATTTGCACCGCCGAGCCGATGCCGCAAATGATGAGAGACGAGGAGATCATGTATTGCTGATAGTCGGCCGTCAAGTTCAAGTTGTTCGAACCGGCTCCACCGAGAATCAAGGGCGGCGTGACGATACCCGACAACATGGCCAGCGCATGCTACCTTCATCTGTTCAGTATCCATTTAAGCCGTCACAATGCGCGTCTCACCTGAAGACCCATGATTAAAGCCACTGCCAAGGGCAACGACTCATGCAGTCCGAAAAAGGGCGGCAATCGACGCTTCTTGCGTTCACCGCGCCAACACGGAATCCGCGGTATGCATAGCCAGGTAAAATCATAATCTCCAATCCATCCATCGCGCGTCATCACTCTTTGCTTGATCCGAGGCCAATCGACTCGCGGCATCTTGCTCTTTGGATAATGCTCGTCTTGCACTGAACTTGATGGACGGTCTTCAGCTGTCGTGCTCTCCGTATATGCCACCTCGTCACCATAGGGCGACTTTTCCACATCCCTATTGGTCGCCATGGTGTTTGCGTCCGTGTACAGATTTACTGAGAGACGAGGATAGTGGTGTAGAGGACGGGAAATACAATCGACGCTTTATAAATGCTTTATCTCCATCTCAAAACGCCCTATCTCTCATGGTGGTATCTCTGGGCGGTGTTCATATCTTCGACTTCCAGGCCATGCGATTGCCTTTTATGGGCAATCTCGTGATCTAGTTCTCTCATTAAGGCTGAAGCTGATTCCTTCCGACTTCGGAACCTTATTTCTCAGCACTATATCAGTCGTGTGGCTTGACATGGCTGCTCTGATTGGGCCAATAGATCGCTCGGGGGTTGGATATGGTAAACTTCGAGAAGTTCTTTGACCGGTGAATTCAACAGCCGAAGCGCGGAGGCGCGGGAGAGTATGAGAAGGAGAAAACTTTCGACACATCATGCTCTCTGAGGGAAAGCCTAGCCTTGTAAAGGCTCAAGATAGCATGCGCATGCTCTTTCTATGCGCGCTTTCACTGCAAGTGTTACACGTAAGAGAGGAGCATGTGATATCACATCTATATATGGCAGACTTCCAGAAGTTCATAGACGGTGTGACAGTGAAATGACGTTGTTGTATAGCTCGCATTGTTTCATCACACTCTTTTCCTTATGGACGCTGAGCGCAAGGCATTTGTTCCCATGGAGCCGCATATCGGCGCAGTCACTGCGTCTGAGGAAGCACATCATGCTCCCGACTATGACAATATACGAGGTAAGGCGTGACAGCGGTTTGTGTTATTGGAACTGAAACCTCACCAGTCCCCAAACAACCACCCACCGCGCAAACAGCGAAAAAGACCTCGGAACGGATGCCTGGAGCATGGACACCGACAAGTGATCCAGCAACACCCATGGTTGACCCGACCGGAAAGGTCTCGTCTACAGCTAATGCGAGCACGGATTTCCACGTCAATCCCGAGACTTCACCTTATATTGATCGTGATCGGCAAGGCGAAAGTCAAGTCGTTGGATTAGGAATGGTGAATGACCGATTTGCTGACCAAGCGGATCAAGCCCAGCCTTCTGGGCTCGAAAACGCTCCGAGTAGTGGACAAGAGCAAGATCGAGTAGGGTCGATCGGTATGCCACCATCCTCTGCTGCACAAACTGGCGCTTCTAATAACCCTGCCGAGGGCGTTTCCGGCACCGGTCTGGTTGAATCGATGGCCGACACGCATCTGGATGATACTGTACCAGCTGGATTAACCGATGTCGATAAGCGCGACAAGACCATTGGTGCTACCATGCTGGCCTCCGCTGGGGGAGGGTTGGCAGCTCATTCGCAAGAGTCTGGTGCCATGCGCAACGAACCTCCGTCTTCAGCAGCCGATATCGGTGATGTGGGGCTGACGACCGGTGATAGTCTCACAACACCGTCGCAAACAACCAACAATACCATGAACGCTCAGCCAAAGGAGCAAGGCGGATCGTCCAAAGGCGAGGCTGCCCTGGCTGGTAGATCAGCGGTTGCCGGCGGGGCCTATCTCGCTCACCTCGGAGACGATGTCAACGCATACCACGACGCGCAAACCACTGCAGGACCGACAGCTTCACGAGGTTACAAATCCGGCAGCACAAGCCAGGATGAGGCACCTTTACAGAGTTACTCTACCGTTAGTACAGAAGGCCCAATGATCTCACAGGATTACCCTGCCATGCTTAGCGGCATTCAAATAGGACCCGGACATACCCAAACAGCCACAGAGAATGCACCGATCCGCGGCGGAGAGTATCTCGCCCACGTCGGCGACAACATGGATCACTATGCCGTGCTCACCCCAATCGACCAATCCTCGCAAGGATTCCTATCGGGTGGATCATCCGCAGGGATGGGCGTTCCAATGGCCGATGCAGTTCCACCACACCATCATTCCTCGCAAACGACGGAAAGCACCCTCGATGCTCAACGGTTCAATCCGATGAATAGCCGAGCTGATCCACGGCATTTGCATTCGCACGCTAGCGAGTATCATACAAGGACACTGCTACCTCAGGAAGAAGGTGCTGCGATAGGTGCTGCTGGCGGTATAGCGGCCAGTGTAGACAATAGCCCAAGCACACAACCTCCTACGCAGTCTTTCAATGGAAATTCCGTGGAATCAAGCAATACTACCCAGCAACCAACCCATTTGGCGGGAATAGGCTCTCAACAACAGGCAATTGGCCAGACCACGAACACACAAGGTGCTATGACGAGTGTCGACAACACATCTCAACCGACTCAGCCGTCCAATGCACCGCCAATACAGCAACAGCCACCAACATTTGCGCAGCACGACACAGCTTTGAGACGGGATGGAGAGGCGGCACTGGTAGGCGGAGGTGTTTCAGGCGCGGCAGCTGGTGCCTTGCATTCCCACAACATTAAAGGACAGCATCAGGGGTCCACCACTGACCAATCTCAAGCACAACAGCAGCAAGTCGAAAACAATGTACAGCCCCGCACTCAAGCTTCCCAGGCGTCACAACAAAGCCAAACAGTTACTTCTCAGTCGCATTCCCATCATCCCCACAAGGAGCATCACGAGCACAAGGAAGGTATATTTTCTAGGGTTTTTGGAAGCCATGGCCCTCAAGACAAGGATAAGCGCAGCAAGCATTCGGAACGGAACACCGTCGTTTACGAGAAGCAACAGACTTCCAAAAACATCCATCCTCCCGTGCAAGCTGATCCACGCGCCATGGGAGGTCAGTGGGCAGGTGTAGCCGGACGAGATAGAGAACATCCCACGACGACTACCAAGATTACCGAGACCGATCCAGCCATGTTGGGATGGACCTCCCAACCGAATTATAAACCACAGTCGTATCAGGATCCCATGTCCACCAGTCAAAATCCCCAATTCGATATGCAACCGTCCGATACCAACACCATGAACAAGACCACTTCTGTTGGACAAGCAAAAGCCATAGATGGGAATAACGTGGACGAGATGCGCCAGACACCATCCATGAACGCCCCATCCGCGATTCACAATGCAAGCAATACCACCCGAAAAGGATCCGAAAGATCCAATTCGGGCAAATTTGGGGACAAAGTCAAGGTAAGAGCGAATCCCGTGCGTGATTGAAAGCACCAATATTCAACCACTCTTAGAAAATCCTCTTGTTGGATTGAGATGCCCAAACAATGCGACTCATCAGCCAATCAGAATTGAGTAAAATAGCAGTCCTGTCAAATGTGGGGCATGTGAAATTACGCTGGCAGAACGGGAATCTTAATGGCACAGCAAGATGGATCGTGTATAGCATTGATAGGCTTAATAACATGTTATAAGCGATGACCATTGCGTCCATAGAGTGAACTCTATAGGAGCTATAGAGTCTAGAAGCCTTATGCTTTCATCTGTTTGCTAAACACAAAAAGTCCCGTTCATCCATGAAAGCCCTTACCCTAATATTGGATGGCTCTTTCGGAAAGTGACGGAGATACAGCTATATAATCATGTCAGCGGGAATGGATTCATCTCTATCTCTTCTCTTTTCTCATCATGACACAAGCACTACCAGGAGTTTCAATCGTTGGACCACTCAAGCCAGAGTACGGCCAGATCCTCACCAAAGAAGCTCTCCAGTTTACCGCAACACTTCAACGAGCCTTCAATGGACGCCGTAAACAACTGTTGCAATTGCGAGACGAGCGTCAGAAGAAGCTGGATGCCGGTGCATTGCCGGACTTTTTGCCAGAGACGGCGCATATCCGTAATGATGATACCTGGCGTGGTGCTCCTCCAGGTCCCAAATTCTCTGACCGACGAGTGGAGATTACCGGGCCTACATCACGCAAAATGGTCATTAACGCCATGAATTCTGGTGCCACGACCTTTATGGCCGACTTTGAAGGTATGTGTGATGAACAGGCGCGACAAACATCACCGCTTATGCTCATATAGATTCCACTGCCCCTACATGGGATAACATGATTGACGGACAAATCAACCTCAGAGATGCCGTCAGAGGTACCATCAGCCTTGAGCAGAATGGCAAAAAGTACGCTCTCCGCTCAGACGGCAAGGTGGCAGTGCTTATCGTTCGGTAAGTATACGATCGGGATGTGACTGTCAGGAAACTCTAAATTTTCGGGCACATGGGCACTCACGCTCTACTAGACCTCGAGGATGGCATTTGCCAGAAAATCACATGCTGGTGGATGGTGAACCCATGTCGGGATCCATCTTTGACTTTGCTCTCTACTTTTATCACAATGCGCACGAACTCGTCAAGCGCGGTTTCGGGCCTTACTATTATCTTCCCAAAATGGAATCTCACTTGGAAGCTCGCCTCTGGAACGATGTGTTTTGCCTTGCTCAAGACATGATTGGCATGCCTCGAGGAACTATTCGAGGCACAGTGCTGATTGAGACCATTCTCGCCGCCTTTGAAATGGACGAGATCATTTACGAGTTGCGTGAGCACTCTTCGGGTCTCAACTGTGGACGATGGGATTACATCTTTTCAACTATCAAGAAACTCCGACAACACCCTCGATTTGTCTTGCCTGACCGCTCCGATGTGACCATGACCGTTCCATTCATGGACGCCTATGTCCGATTGCTGATCAAGACATGCCATCGTCGCGGTGTCCACGCCATGGGAGGTATGGCTGCTCAAATCCCCATCAAAAACAACGCAGAGGCCAACAACGCCGCCATGGAGAAGGTTCGCAATGACAAGCTTCGTGAGGTGACGGCCGGCCATGACGGCACATGGGTCGCGCACCCCGACTTGGTCAAGATTGCCCTCGAAGTCTTCAACGAACACATGCCTCAACCCAATCAGCTCTTTGTGCGCCGCGAAGATGTCAACGTGACTCAATACGATCTCCTCAACGTCAACTTTGCCGGTGCCATCACAGAACAAGGTATCCGCGCCAACATCGATATCGGTTTGACGTATATGGAAGCTTGGCTTCGTGGTGTCGGTTGTGTGCCCATCCATAATCTCATGGAAGATGCCGCTACCGCTGAAATTTCACGCTCGCAATTGTGGCAATGGGCCAAGCATCAACCCACCACCAAGGAAGGCAAAAAGATAACACCTCAATACTTGACAAGTATTCTGGACCAAGAGCTAGATCGTCTGCGTAAAGAATTGGGGCAGGACAAATTTGCCAAATCGAAATTTGAACAGGCGGCCAAGCACTTTAGGACACAATGCAGTGGCAAGGATGCGGACTATGCTGACTTTTTGACGAGTTTGTTGTACGATGATATCTCCACCATCAAGCGCTCCGGTTCGGTATCTGGATCCAAGTTGTAAGGTCTTGCGTCATGATTTTACGCTCAGCCATTTGTGTGGATGTTGCCCTTGAACGCGAATGTTGCTTGTAATCATTACCAAAAACAAACTATGTAAAGCCAACGCTGAAATGCCTGCATGCCTTGGTACATGTTTTCTTCTCATAATGTTTACTATACAAGACTGAGCAATCTGCCAATCATCACATCAATGAAGCTATCGATTGCGTGTATGGATAGGACCTCGGCTCGTCCTTTTCGTCACCGGAAACGTCATCACCGATCGGATGGTATATCTTGTGGAATTGCCATCACTTCATAGGATGGTCCCGCCATCTCTTGATCCCCATCACCTAGAGAACTTGGCTGTGCCGTGCCGTTATAGATGGCCGCACCTGGCGTGTCGTGGCCTACCGCAGGTGTATGAAAATCGGCCGTTGGCGGCGACGTGTCTTGCCAGTCTTTGGTTATGCCTTCCTTGGTGTCGCTTTGTGCTCTTCCCTTTTCTAATTCGATGCGCAAGCGCTTCACCTCTTCTGACAACACGTCTACTCGAGCTTGCAGCTCCCAGTCCATGGCTTTTCGTGGTTGGTGTGGCGGTAGGGGGGGTATATTTTGCGTAAGTGACGCAACGTCGCTTCGAGAGTCTGAAGGATTTGAGGAGACTGCCATATTATTCAAAGTTTGATTACCTCCAGTCTGGCCTGCAAAGGCAAGGTCAGACTGAGCTTCTTGACGTTTTTGGGCGGCTAGTGGATTGGATGCGAGAAGGATGGCGTAATGTAAATGTTCTATGTGAGCGCGCAAACTTTCAAGTTCTGCTTCTTGTTGGCTGGAGGACAGTGGATAAGCGAACAGGTCATGCTTTCACTTTTTGCAATTCATACCTGTAAGCCCACACAAGCTCGTTAAAACCTGCGCGGAGCCTGGAAGGAAAGCCCTCAGACAGAACATTGTCTTTGAAAGGATGCAAAAACTCTTGCAATTCTTGAAGTTGGTTGGCAGTGAAAGTCATGGCGGCTTTCAAATAGTTGACCATAGGCGCAAGTGATTGTGGATCAGAATTTGCGTCTCCATTTGGTGCTGGCGCTAGGGATGGCATCGGCGGCTTCACGGGCCTGGCTAACTGTGCTTTCGCACTGGCTTTCTGAACTTGTTTGTGCAGATTGAACCGAAGCTGCGAATAGAGCCGCTCTCCCAAAGTAGCAACTTGATCTTCAACCACCCTTATGACACGGTCCTCGATGTCATCCAAATCTACTTGGTCGTTCTTTACTTCTGGTCCTGGCCTTGGCTCTGGTACCGGTACCGATCTTGGCTCTGGTCCCGATGTTGGGATTGACCTTAAACGATATAGCTCCTCAATGTCCCTTTTCATGGGTCTCAAGACCGTATCTTCGACAAGCCCTGGAGCGTGCTTGGAAATTTCAGCTTCGATAACTTGCAGAAGCGTCAAGGGCCGCTGCGTGCGCATAGAATTGGGCATCAATGACATTTGAGATGTGAGTATGCTGTCTAGTCGTTCCAGTCTTTGATAAATTGTGGTCAAATCCTTGGTAATGTCTTCTGGAACTGCAACGGCCGAGCTCTTTTCTTTTGATGGTGATGAGCCACCTTCGAGCTTGGTCAGTCGATCTTCGAGCCCGCTTATAGTCTCATCCACAAGATTGAGCCTTTGATTATTTACTCCAGGAGGCCAGAATTGAACTTGCTTGAGGGCATTTCTGATTTCCTGCGCTGGCAAATCCAGCACGCCAGTCTTTGTGATCTCTTCCATCGTCACTTGGACTCTCTTCAGCGTTCTCTCGAGCTCGTCGTGCGACGCTGTGGTCGCCCTCTTCGCTAGCAGGTTGTGCACATCCGTTATATCTGCTACATGTCTTCGTTCGAGGTTCTTCAAGGAAGTGTGAACCGACTTGACATTCTCCTGTAAATGCCCGAGCTCTCGTCGCACGTTTGTTGCGAACTCTGTATGCTTAGTTTTATCGAATTGGATCTGATTTTCTAGTTTTCCCACACGGGAGTCATCGCGACTGGCTTCTGGAGCGCCGGGAGAAGATACTGGCGCGATGCCTTGGGATTCTGAGCTATATTTGTTGATAACCGTTTGAGTTAGGCGAGAGAGGTGCGCAATAGTATCATTAAACCTGAATAGATCATCAGGTTAATATGCAACTCATCAGTCCACCGCAAAACATACTCTTGCAGATGCTTATCCCGCTTAGTGCGCTGGTGATCCAACTCTAAAAATCATTGACGCGTTTTAGCACCAGTGAAAAGCCTTTATCCACAATACGCGCGCCATACCTAATTGTAGCTCTGCTCTTGTGAACGCATCATTTGGGCCCATGTTGACCTTTGACTGCCATAGAATGACCTGTTCCTCTGCTGCGCGTAGACTGACTTGAATCCCAGCCAATTTGCCAAACTCCCTGGTAGATACGCCAATGATCATTAGCATCATACTTAATCCGACTTTAGATGTCCAAATCAAAATGATCCCAAGTGCTGCTCAATCAATGCCACTGCACGACATGTTGAGAGCACGTTTTAGCACCACTTTGGTCGACTAGCCCTCGTTACGACCATACACCTGCTCTTAATACCGATATCCGGAACACTCCGACTTACTTGACCAAGTTCTTCACTGCAAGGTCCGGATTGGACGCTCCAGCAGAAGATGCTCCGTTTGACGACGACATCCTCGCTCAACTTTGCACGCAAGTCGTAGATGGACACGAGTGAGCTGCTCTTGTGAATGCTCTTTCCGCGCAGGAAGAGAACAATAGACGGACGGCTTAAAATGATGACGTAGACATTTCCCCATTTCTTCTCGTTTCATCAAACATCTGTTTCTTGCCATCATGACGGAAGACAAGGCGCAAACGGCTCCACAGAAGCCAGATGAGACAAAGTTCAAGGCTGCCTTGGAGGAAGCAAACAAGCGCATTGAAAAGTTGCGCGCGAAATCAGTACGTATGCGGGTTCCGGGAGCTAGTCGGTCTCCGATCGATGGAGATTTTGGGTTCCATCCTGTTTGACCTGCTGAATACGCGATAGTTGGCTTATGCTCTGGATTGCTCTTTTAGGATGCTGTTCGTGCCAAGATCACGTCCTCGCCGTCCGGCAAGTCTGGCAACGAGAAGCGGGATGAGCTGCGCAATCGCTTGACCGAGCTGCGCAAGCAACAGGCCGACATCAAAAAGTCAAAGCAGGCTACACTCGAGCACATGAGTACTATTAATGCTTCTGTGCAACGCAAGGTGGCCGACATGCGCGCTGCTCAAGCCAAGCTTCCTTTCAAGAATGTTGATGAGATTGATCGCCGAATTGCTGATCTGGAACGTCAAGTCGAGTCTGGCCAGTTGAAATTGATTGACGAGAAAAAGATGGTTAGCGAGATCTCTTCTCTCAAAAAGAGTCGCAAGCTTGTCGAAGGCTTCCAAGGTCAACAGGGAGAGATCAACGCCGAGAAGGCCAAGGCTGACGAACTCAAACGCTCGATCGATGATACGCAATCCAAGGCCCTTGCCAAGGAGTATGACGAGATCAAGGCCGAACTCGATGGCATGCAAAAGAACTATCAATCATCGCGTGACGAGAGACAAAAGCTCTTTGACGAACAGAATGCCCTCAAGGCCCAAATTGACGAGCAATATAACCAAATTAGAAAATTGAGAGAAGAGAACCGCGAGGCTCACAATGCTTATTGGGAGCACCAAAAGGCCGTCAGGGAGAGACGTCAACAGGCTCAACGTGAACGACAAGAGCAATACGAACGTGAGAAGCTGGAAGCCTTGGCTCGCAAGGAGCGCGAAGCAGCCGAAGTTCCTGCTTACGAACAAGAGATCCTCACGTGCGACAATCTCATTAACTACTTGCAAAGCCTGAACAAAGACGGCGCCTCTGCCGCTGAAACCAATGCCGCACAAGCAACATCCGGCCCAAGCAGCAACGTTCGCGAGCCCGATACCCAGAGCCACGTACAAGGAACCATGCTTGCCAAAAAGTCCGATCGCGAGGAAGAAAACTTCTTCTTCGCACCTAAAAAGAAGACCGCCGCTCCCAAAACCAAAAAGGCCGATTCCGGTGTTTTGAAATTCAACTTAGCCACCTTGGAAGATTTCACCACGATCAAGGTTGACGTTCCCACCAACGCCAAGGACCTTGACTCCACCATTGAGAAGATCAAGGAACGCAAGCAATACTACATTCAAGAACAACCTAAAGCCACCGAAGAAAACAAGAAGAAGGCTGAAGAGAAGATCGCAGCCCTTACAACCAAGCTCGAAAAGACCACGGTAGCGAACGGCAAGAGCAAGAAGTCTTCCAAGGCCGAACCTAAGGAGGATGCCAAATTCGCCGATGCCACCGCTGACAAGGAGGAAGTCCCGCAAAACTAGTGCATCACAATCATAAATTAGATTACGCGTGTCTATCGCCACACTGTCGTTGTAATCATCTGCTTCCATGTCACTGCATGTTGGTTCCATTAAAAGCCGGCCATTGATTCCGTCAAATACATGTTTTGCTCAATGGGCATCTATTATACATGCAAGCACTGCAATGGTTTAAGTTTACATACATTTACAGTTGTGTGTCGGCAGCTGAAAGAGGACCTTGGCCAAGCATGTCCTCGATCCATTTTGGCACCTCATTCACGCTCCAGGAACCCGCGTATTCCATCAAAGGATCGCATATGTCGGCGATCGAAACGACGACGACCTGGTTCAAATATGTCCCGTAATTCGCGTAGCTCGTACATCTGTGGCCGCCGAGACAACCTGTCTTCCGCGGAATCGTTTGGTTGTGGCATAAGCGCTGGTGACAAGTCCATCGACTGCGGTGAGGCTGTGAAGGGGCCTTCTCCAGGCAGAGGCGGAGATTCCGAATGAGGTGCTGATATGCTTTCGTCGATGGCTTCGTTGGCTACGGACAAGGCATGCCGTCTGGACCGCCGAAGTGGTTCTGCAAAAATGCCCAGAAAGTCGTCATCGTCAGTGCCACTAGACGTGGTAGAATCCGTCAACAAACTAGCGAAATCTTGATCGGCAAAGTGTACAGTTGGATCAGATGTGGGTGGCGTCGCATGTGGCATGTATTTGTTGGACTCTAGGCGGCATAAACGGCCGTTTCGTAATCGGAGATAGCAATGCCTCTCGTATGACGCCTGCAAAAACATAAACGTTAGCATGTGGCCCACTTGAGCAATTTTTTTACACTTTACCTTGACAAGACGCTTACATACTTGCTGAGTTGCTCTCGAGTTTTGGTTCAGACTTGCGGCAAACCTTTCAAACGTAATGTCTTTAACCTGCATAAACCGAACCAATAGACATTAGACGTGGGCTTGCGTTCCTCTTGTAAGCTTTACCTCGTCATCACCGCACTGCGCTTGCGCTTCTTCGAATAATATGCGAACCTTTCGAAGTAGTTCGCTGTCATAGCCCTTCTCTATCCACTTGCCCATCGGTCGTTCAGCCCAAGGCTCCAAGCCGTGCTTGAAAATTGCCTTTTTAAGAATTGTTGTTGCGCGCCCCGTCTTGCGCGCTCTTTGTGGGATAAAGCAATGCGCGATTGGCTTATCAGCTGCCCGTGTTACAAAGCTGAGCGCGAGATACATGGCGGAAAAGCTTCCACGACAAAAGGAAACACGTAAAGCCCTCGTTGCTTTGCCAATACCTTAAGGCAGCTGAAAATAACCTCTTGGATCTGTTACTCTGTTCCATAAAAGCACACGAAATAATGGACTTGCGTTTTCTCAGGTGTTTCTAGATTCGTCATATACGACTCCTTGCTATCGGTTGCTAGAGCAGCCATTAGCATGGCCGTTTTTCCTTTTCAATATCGTTATGATTGCTTAGCAGGAAGCGTTCGCGGACGAATAGAACTTGCTGTATATTCTGCTTCATTCTCTTGGACTGTCATCCTCACACCTTACCTTTTTGCAAGCAGAAGACATCCATGTCGAGTCCTCAACCCTGTCCTACTATGGTGCCCGCGACATTTTGATCTTGCAATTTCCCATATAACCATTGAGCCTCGAGCCTCAATTCAAAGCAACTCTACGTTAAATGGACCAATGCCCTCAACAAGGCTTTTGCTAGTATGTAGAGGCATGAGGATCCAAAAGGTGTAAATGAGCAGAAATATGCCATATAAAGTTATCTGTGCTGCATCTGGTCCTTCTTGAACACGTGTACAGGCCCTAACCCGCTATCTTTGCATAGCCAATCAAAGCCAGGCTAAAACTCACCGCCTGATCGCGCCTAGACATTGCGAAGGAGGTAGAAAGCACCGCGGAAGGCGGAAATATCCTTAATTTCTTTCGATTTCTTGGCGGCCATTTCTGCTGGGACACGCGGCGAAGCGAAGCGCAATGTTATGATACGAGGGTCGCCAGGCGTCTCGAAAAGGTCCTGACCACTGCCGCAATGGCAGAACAGCATCTCTGCGCAGCCTTTCGACGCGGGAACGATGGGAAGCATATTTCAACCTGCCAGCAACAACAAAGTCAGTTGATCAGCCATATGAAACAGTAAGTTTTTATAACCAATTCTTGATCTCTGACTCCTAGTTGGACACTATCTAATTCTTTTGCTCTTCATTAAACATGAGGAAGGCGGGAGCACCGGGTAGGGCATTTTCTCCATTCTTCTTATCTTCTTCAGACCAATCAGCTTGAGATGTGAGGTAGATGGAATGGAAACCAAGAGATCGCTTGAAAAACTCGATAGATGTGCGAAGAGTTTCCATTTCATTGAAAAGAAGGGAACGGTTGAAGGCAGAAGGTCCTACAGTAGATACCCGTTTCTATAAAGATTGATGCATAAGCGACGATTTGCCAAGCTTGTTCTTGGGACCTACCTTCATCTCCTGCACAAAAGGCATCATCTTCTTGTCCTTAAGAAGACCCTTTTCTCCGAGAAGAGTTCGGATTTTGACATCATCAAATTCCTTCGTGTTGTTATCGAAACCTTCCTTCATGAACTCAATGGCTTGCTCTTGCCAGGCTGGGAATTCAGTGGCAACAAAGATCTTGAGCGCTTTGGGTGCATTGGCATCATAAGCGTCAGAGTTGGCTTTACCCTTCTTCTTTCGCTTGAGCATGTTGAGTTCAGCATCGCGCACGTTCTTGACCGTGCCGCGAATGTATTCGGCAGCATCTAGGATAACCTGATCAATGGGTTCAGAGCTGGTAGGGAACGGAGTAACCACGGCAAGTTGAGAGTTCTTGAGGACGTGACTCCAAACATATTCGGCCCAGTGAGGAGCAATAGGACAGATCATGAGAGTTTGATGACCGATGAATTTGATGACCAGATCCTTGTGCATGCCTTCAACAGCGCAAACTTCTCGGTACCAATCACGAGCTGTTTGAAGTTCGTAGAAGCCGTACTTGAGGGCATCACGGTAAAGCATTTGGCTGTAAGCGTGGTCACATAGATCCGCATATCGGTTAAGTTCATTGTCGAAGACCTTGTCGTGGAAGTTGTATTCGCCTTGACGGAGGCTATCAGCATTTTTCACTTGCTCCTCACACCATTCGAGGAGGGTAAAGAGTCGGAGAATGGCAGCATTGGCGGTGGCTTCTTCGAAGTTGGCGTCCTCAACTGCATCACCAGCATCTGCGAGCGCGAGACGAGCCGCGTCGGCGCCAAACTTTTCCACAGCCTCGGCCAGGCCAAGCGTGTTGCCCGTTGATTTTGACATCTTTTCACTATTAAGCAGAAGATGGCCGTTCACACGAATTCCCTTGGGCCATTTCGACTCGGGGAAGATGGCTGCGTGATTGTAGAGGAAGAAGGTCAAATGGTTGGGAACAAGGTCCTTGCCCGAAACTCGTAGGTCGAGGGGATAAAAGTAGTTGTACTCGCGCTGAAGAACATCGAGAGTGGATTTTGGAATGTCGGTCTTGCCTTTAGGATATGGGCCCAGTCCGAAGACGTAATCCCATACTTCGTCGATCATTTGCTCGTGTTTGATTCCAGCTGGTCCAGGACGTTGACCATAAATATCTCCACCATGGAGGAGATGAGCTACCGTGTAATAAGCCATGTAAATGGTGGAATCTGATAGAGATTCGACGATGAATTGAGGATCGCGAGGCATTCGCGTACCGAGACCGAAGCTTCTGGCGCATGCCCACTTGTTGAGCCAGTCGAGAGTGGCCTTGAACTGGTTTCGGACTTCGTGTCCGTAGGTGTTGACAACTTCAAGAACCTTCTCGGTTTGAGCCTTCCATGAGGGCTCGCCGTAGTCAAGATACCATTGCTCGAGGAGGGCCACTACACATTCCTCACCAGATCGAGAAATGACTAGACCTTCTGGCTCATTGTAGACGAAAGCTTCTCCGGAGTTGATGAGAGCATCCTTGATCTTTGGCTTGGCCTCTTGCACAGGAAGCCCGGCGTAGTCACCAATGACCATTGTTCCGCCGTAGAAACCTTCCTTGTAAGCCAGTTCCTTGGCCTCCGCAAGTTGGACGCGGTCCTTTTGCGAGTTGATCTTCTTCATTTTGCAGATCGTTGGGGCTGTGAGATTACCGTAGGTAGGCGTGTTGATGATGGGGATGGGTTCAAAGTTCGCCCATTCTGGTTGAATGTTATAATAAGCAGGTTTTTTGATCAGGTCTTGCAGAGTGGCGAAATCATCAGGTGAATCAGAAGGAACAGAGGTAACCACGCCAGTACCCTTGGTCGCAAGAACCGTCTCCATAGGAAGAACATACACCTCAGGGTATTTGCTGAGAGGAGCGTGAATCTTTGTGCCGATAAGGGCTCGACCGGCGATTTCAGCGTATTTAGTGACGTTTCTTTCAACGAGAGAAAGTCCTTGGAAAGCAAGATTGCGCGCGGCACGCATTGTGCAAAGGTAAACCTCGTTCTCGTTATTGCTTGCAAATAGACCATAGGTGATTGATGGTCCTACGAAGCAGTTTGTTTGACCGTACATGGTCTCAGGTCGCAGAGTTGCGGCAACCATATAAACGCTCTTGCCTTCCAGGGCAGGAATGTTTGCAAGGGCTTCCTTGGCGGCTCCAGACCACTCGAGGACCTTGAGCTTGATTCCCGTGTATTCTTGGGGACCAAGGGCCTCTCCGGATTGACGATCGTGATCCATGCATGGTTGTTGATCCAGGGGCGAATAAATTGTGTATCGCTCTCCGAATTTGATCTTGCCCAGCATATCAAGTCTGTTCATTTGCCACCGCACAAACGCATCATAATAAGGGTTAGCGTCCGTGGTAATGAAGGATCTTCGCCAGTCCACCTTTGCGCCGAAAGAATTGATATCAGAGATAGCGATGGGAGGGAAATAGGTAAGCCAGTATTTGGCATCAGCGAATTTGTGGATCTCCTCTGTAGGAATGCCACTTGATTGCATGATTTGGAATTGGTATGTTTGGGTACCCGTCTTGGCCGCGACCTTGCTCTTCTTTGATTTTGAGGGATCATCCTTCTTGCCATCAGCAACGGTGAGCTTGTCGTCCATGGCTCCGGCAAGTTTGGCCTCTTCATGCTCCTTGGCGATGACAGCATCGTAGTTTTCAAAGTATAGGCCGAATTTCTCAATCTCGCGCACGAGTTTGTCCGCGCATGCCTACATAGATCAATATGAGATATGGTTACACTTGCGGAGTTCAGAAAGCATCACACTGTACCTTGATGGGCATACCAGTGCAGTGAAAGCCTTGAGGGAAGAGGGCACGCTTTCCCTTCATCTTCTCATAGCCGGTAGAGAATTCGACCTTTGACATGGTGAACGCGTGGCCAAGATGGAGACGACCGTTCATGTATGGGTAGGCCATACAACCCATGTGCTTGGGGAACTTTTTGTGTAGTTCATCAGCAGCTGCGTTGAGCTCTCCGAGAGATGCCCCTGGGTTGGGCTCCGGAAATTCCTCATAGGTAGGAGCATCGACTTCGAAGACTTTCTGCGCATTCCATTTGTCTCGGGCAAAGCTTTCTAGCGCTCTAAGCGCGTCTCTTTTTTGCGTCTGCGTGTCAAGCGTGAAAAGCTGTACATTCTCATAGCCATTATGCATACCTTTGGCGGTCCTTGCTGTGCCGCCATGGTCCAAGATCAATAAAGGGGAAAGAGGACAAAGGCACGAGAATGATTCATAATGATGAGCTAAGCCACAGTTTATCGCGTTTGTGTCTTGGCTTCTTCTTCTCTGCTATAGATTGAGGCATCTTTTCTGCCCTTGTCAACATCGACAAAGTAGAAGATACATAGGGGTACCGCCATGATGGCAAGAATGAACCAGAATCCAGCTCTGAGACCACCTGTGCTGCCATTGATGGCACCGGCCACTAGAGGACCAAGCCATGTGGCGCCATTATCCGTGACTTCATATAAGGCGAAGAATTCGTTCTCATGTCCTGGTGGTAGCATTTCAGAGAACCATACACGGGCAAAGGAGTTGCAAGCTCCGACAAAGATGCCGTCCACCACGGCAGCAGCGTAGATTTCATTGGCAGACTTCAGGCCAAAGTTGGGTGTGACATAGCCAATGAGACCCCAGATGGGCAGCCATAGATAAAGGGTGATACTGATGAAGAGCATGGTCTTAGTGCGGAGCTTGAAGATGCGTTGAATGAATAGGAAAAGTAGCAACCAAACATGGCTCCAACTGGGATGAGAGCGGCGGCAATGATTAGTTGAACGTTCGACATGCCGACATCATTCTTTGCGAAAAAGATGGCAATGTAGCCAATGGTAGTGATACCATCCGACAACAGGAACCAGCCCAGTAAGAATTTGAAGATTTGCTTTAGCCGCTTCAATTCTCGAAAAGTGCGGTAGACTGGAGGAACAGGATCAGACGGAGCAACACATCCGGATTGCGGACATTTTGCGTAAATGAATACTTACGTCGCTTCCAGGAAAAGGTAAGGTAGTGTTCGCCGGTTGGTAACGGAGGTCCCGCACGGGGCTTAATCCAAAAGATAGATGGGATCATGAACAGAATGTACCATACACCCCCGCCAGCAATGGCGATTTGCAAACTTAAAGCATTGCATGAGCACAACCTCCCATTTGCTAATCTACGGTACTTACTTCCATGTGCTTTGTCCACCAGTGAGAAGGTATATGGCTTGAAGGATAAGGCAGACAAGAGCACCGGCATATCCGATAACGATGCCATGAGTACTTAGTGAATTACCTATACGTTCCACGGCTCGTCCATGTTCGGCTGAGTCCTCCCCGTGCACGCGGTAGGCTTTCAAGGTATAGGGATGGTGACGAATTAGAGTAGGAAGATAGGCATACCAAAATACAACAGAGGCACCAAAGGAGATTGAACTTAGGGCGGTGTCAGCTACAGCGTAAACGCGATGACCGGTACTTACCTGATGATTTGCAGAACTGCAATCCAGTTGTAGTACTCTGTAAACAGGTGAGAAGGTGGATTAGTCTTGCCTTCAATTCTCGGTCCCAACTTACGAGGTTGACGAATTGTGACATATATAATTACAGTAATGGCGGAAAGGAATCCAAAAGAAAATAAGAAAGCTTTGCGGTGGTTGCCATAATCTGCAATGGACTGACGATAGCTGTAAGTCGACTTTTCGCCTAGGATATGTGACACTTACGCCCATGCTCACAAAGACGAAAAATTGTATCACCGTCGCAATTGTGCGAATGTAAAGAGCAAATGATGTTGGATCGACGAGGATGTTACCGAGCCATGTCTTGCACTGATAGCCTTGCACCGAAGTATCGCAAGGCGTCTTGCCATCATTCTGGACACCAGCTTGTGCACTGAGGCTCTGAAGGACGAGGGGCATGAAGAAACCAGACTGTGAGATGTTGAACGGTTGACAGGCCCAGCCGTACAGCTCCAAGCGACTGGTAGGTTTCTTGTCCAAACCTCCCGAGGGTGTCCGTCCTAACGTCTCAAGTCTGTACACTTCTCCAGAGCCGCTCGAACCTGCGTCCCCTCTCAACTTAGCATCCTCTACCGTTTCTAGGCTGTATGTGACACTTCCGTCGTCCGCATATTCTGGCTTCTGGGAACCAAGGTTCGGTCTTTCTGATAGAGCTCGTGCATCGATCGCCGGCACATGGGCGCTGCTGCCCACATCTTTAGTATCCTCCACCTGAGAAACGTCGCCTTTGCTTCCACCCATGTCAGTTTGTATGTTAGAGCCCTACAGGAGGGTATCACCTTCATATAATGGGAACTAAGCCGGGTACATTTCGGGCAATCCAAATCATCACACAATCAAATTGCCCTTATTTGGTAAACCCCACGCACCTGGCCAAATCCTGGGCAACGACATTAAACCGACAAAACGCTGGTCCATGCAAGGACGACTTTCTTGGCATAGCGGTGGTTAGCCAAGCAGGTCTCATAAATTGGACAGGCACAGACCACAGTTCGCCAAGATTTGTACAGAGCGGCTCGGTGTGTCGTCACAGCCACATCTATTTTGAGCTCAGCAGCAGGAGTTCACATCCCCTCCTGAAAGCATGCGCGTGGACATAATCCTTAATCAAACCACTCAAGAATATTGATATCATACGGAGCCATGACATGACCGTTCAAGCGTCAGTTACTCAGGCAGTGTCATGAACGTCAGATCGACGAAGTTATATATATGAGAGGTACCTTCTGCCTCTCAAGCATTTTCTTTCTTCAATGCCAGCCAACAAAACGCGTTGCCTTTCTGTCAACACAAGCCACCGTTCCACTTGAGAAATTGACCTCTGCTGAACCTTGGCCATCGCGTACACTAACCAATGACGAAGCAAGATGTGTGGTTGTCAAGGTTATTCTTCCGTGAGCGAATCAAGCTGGTGCGCGTCATACGCAGATTTGAAGCAGTTATCATGGCTGGGCCGGGACGAGTCTTGAGCAGCAACAATGGGATGATTGAGAAAACAAAGGTCCAGATACCGCCTGCCGCAACCGCAATTTGCATGCTAAAATAAGATGCGAAACGGTCAAAGAAGCTTTGATACACATGACGTACTTGTAAAGTGGCGAACCAGCAAGCATGAGGTAGACTAGCCCAAGGATCAAGGTGATGATTCTGCACAGGTAACCAATCACAAAACCGTAGGCAGATATGCCATTTGAGATTATCTCCACCACGTTTGCATACTCTTCTTCGGGCATCTCACTGTCTCGCGCCGCGACAACCATTGGATGGTATCGAGTCAAGATTGACATATACGAGTACCAGAAGATGGTGGCCGTAGCGTTGAAGGTCAAGCTGTCCATGAGCAAATTGTGTCAAGTGGAGCGGCGGCGACAGGTACTGCAGGTAACTTACGCAAAGATTTGTAAGACGGCAATAGCATTGTAATGGACTGAATAGAATTTGAAATTAGACACCTCACTGTGCGCTCATTTAAGCACATACTTGGTTTCGTCACGGCCAGATAACAGATTGTGCAGGCAGCCATGAGGTAAGAGAATGCAAGGAGCAAGAATTTTCGCGAGCCTAGTTGTCAATGAATGAGAAGTGATCTGCAAACCTTCCCGACCACATAGTGATTGCCACTCACGTCTATAATCAGCAATGACCTAATGTATGAAATGACACGGTCGGCCAATTTTGGAGGTTAACAGCCAGAGCACACGTACAGCAAATGAAATAAAGAATACAATTGCACATCGACTGCAATTGTCGAGATGTACAACGTAAAGGATGTTGTATAAATCAAGATACCACCAAAATATGCTTTGCAAGAGTAACCCTTTACGCTCTAATGTTGAAATGAGACCAGCGTGTCTCTCGTACTTCAAAACACATACCGTATTGCAAGGCGTCCCATCGGCATTGTATCCAGGGGCGGATGCCATTCAAGATGACGGGTAAAAGGACCCTTGTTTGCAGCGATTGAAAACTGTCAATGGCCATGACAACCATATACCAAGCGCATAATTCTGTTTTTGTAGCAGTGGATGTATCTTCGGCCATAGCAAGAAAATGTCCAAAACCTGCACAAGAGGAAATTTCATTTCAAACGTGTAACGAAAAGATTCCCATCCCGGAGCGCTGGGTCGCGCTAGATCTGCCAAATGGGTTCTCATGGTGCAACAACCATCTCTTGGCGGCATGTACCTTTCAGGGACGTGTTTTAGATGTGTCTATCGCTTAGGCTTTTCAGCTTCCTTGCATGATTATCAGCTTCAGATTGATCGACAGTTGTCTCTCAATGATCATGCCATGGTTACATCGTGATCTCTTTCCCCACGCATGCAATGCACCGCCGCAATATTAGGACTATTTCGCGCGAAGTTTTGTGACTCGAAAATGCTGACATCACGCGCAAATTGGCGAGCCCGCGCGGCGCATCTTCTCTTGCACGACTTTTCGACATGGCTGATGAGGCGGTTCCGAAAGTCCAAGTAGACGCGAAAGCGGATATACTCTTCCTCACCAAGACGTTACAAAAGGCTGTAGAAGGGGCAAGCACGCAACAGTTCACCAAGGGCGCTGTCGATGACAAGACGCGAAAGCAGGTCGACAAGATTACACAAAAGGTAAGCGAATAGCTTTCGTTGCCTAGGATCATGCGCTCAACGTATCCTTATTCCTCTTTGCAGTGGGTGACGGATACTTTTGAACTAGCGGGAAACAACATCGCAGTGAATGGCGTACCATATGAAACCGCTTTTTCAGAGGCAGCCCGTAAGTTGGATGACTAGAAGCCGGAATAACCTATTAAGGTATTATTATGCGCAGAGTATGAACCTTTTGATGAAGAATTGCATCAGAAAACACAAAATCTACAGCATAGTATCGAAGATCTGACATTATACCTGGCGGAGCGGCGGAAAAACGTCCCAAAGCTGGTGGAGCAGATGATGAAGGACGTTTTACAACGACAATCATCCGTTGTGGATTATGGCGTCTTCACAGCCGACGATGGTCACATCCCACCAGGTGCGTTTTTCGTTCAATACCGCCTAATAGAAGATCGGGCGCATGCTAACCGTCTATTGCAGACCTTCCCGATTTAGAACGGATTCAACAAATGCAGGCTGATTTCGCTGAGAGTGTTCGGATATTGGAGGAATTGAAGAAGGTAAGGACGGTCTATAGATGGTAGCATTACTAACATCATCACTCTAGGGTATCCCTGCGGATATAGCCAAGCTCAATCGTGCACATAACATTGTACAGGAACAAAAGCGCGTAAAAGCTGACGTGTAAATTTAAATGAAACCTTGAACTGGACGCGTTTTGCTTTGTGGTCTTGTCGTTCTAGAGTAGAACGGACGTTTATTGAAGGCAATGTAGTATGCCCAGTCAAGCGTCCCTCCGAGAGATATGCGATTCGTTGTTGAGTAGCAGCCAAGAGAAACGGCGGACCGCACTTAGTACCTTGCCAGCTAGTCTTAAACATGAGGCGACTTTGGACGCGTTGGAGCCCGACACATGGCAAATGCTCGTTAATGCGCTACTTGGAGCCATAGACAAGGAATATGTGGTGTTAGTCAAGTCCGGCGCAAGCGCTTCGGGAAGAAAGCACACTGCTGTGGAACAAGCCTCCAAAAGCCTTCGAGACTTCGTCGATGTTACGTGTAAAAGTTTACCTAACAAGTGCGTCAAGACGATATTGGCGCATATAGTACATATATGTCGACACAGAGATACATATCGAGAGATACTGCTCGTTTATGTGCGCATGTTGACAACGATAACCTCTTTCCGCCCGCACTCGGATCATTTGTCGACTAGTCTATGGCAACAGCTATTCGAGGTTTGCACAATTCCAATCGTCTCGACAACCTCACAGCCCGCCGAAAATGACGACAATTCTGATGATGATTACCGTGATTCATCATCTGAATCGTCCCAACCGTCGTCAATTACTCCCAAGAAACGTGCAGCATCAGCTTCGCCCAATGTCAAAGTGCTCAAAGTGCGCCGTTCATTGACTGGAATTGTAAAGCCTGTGGTTGTTTCTGAAGGCGAGATCGACTACATGTCATGGGTAAACATGGAGTTGATGCAATCCCTCGCCAACATTACGGTCGCGTCAGGTGCACCTCTTCGGCTTCACTTTCTGGAATTACTGGATGTCTTTCGTCAATTTTTCACATATTCTCCCGGCAGTAGCATGCACCACATTACAATGTTATCAGCATTAAATCATTGTATACGGGAGGAAGGTCTAAATCACTTCACGGTTCTGAAACAATGGCTCAAGGACTTCTTTCCAATTTTAACTCAGTTGTGGCAGTTCAAGTATTTCTCGGAACTCAAATTGCAGGCCGTCATTCTTTGTCGCTTCTTTATCGACTATGTGGTGCATCCAACGTATACGGATGTTGAATATTTGAACGAACTTCGACGGATGGTGGATACGGAATTAATGACCAAGCGAGGACTCGGTATTCCAAATCTCGCCACCACGTCAATCAATCTTACGCAAATGCAGCGGACACAAGACTCGAGACCACTCCGACCATTCCAACGTAATACGTTTCGAGGCAGTGAAAACGATTGCAAGACATGGTCGCTTTCATGGTTATTTTACGAGTTCGCGACTGATGTGTACGCCGCATGCTTGAAGCTGTCCGATGACGCATTGGCGTCTAATGTCAGCCAGTCTTCTTTGCGATCTTCGTATAGCGATATCTTTGCGACAATCGACAATGTTATGCTTGATTCAACACCATCTAGGAGTAGAAGCGACAGCGATAATCAGCAGTCGACTCGCATCGGCTTCTTGCAATTGTTGATGTTCCTGTTCGACAAATATCCTGCAATTCTATCGGTGAGGCACGAGAGGAGCTTTCAACAGTTATTGCTTCGATGTCTTCGAACTAGCGATCCTGCAGTGTTTCACTGGTCCTGTATGGCTGTGCGTACGCTATGCTTTGCTTATGGCACAGACGAACCCAAGATGATGTCCAACCAAAGTGAAGGCGACCATAACGGAAATGACAAGAATGCTTGGGACGAAATATTTTCCCTTGTGGCGTTTCGAATCCACTTGCCTGCCTTTTGTGAGAGCTCTTGTATGTTGTTGACCTCTCTTATCGACCAGTGCAAGATATTGCGCGACCTCAGCTCGGTGCAGAAAGTTGTCGGAGACATCAGCAACATTCTCGCTACTCCGATGTTATTGGACTTCAACCTGACGACATGCGAATTCTTTCATGCCGTCTTAAACTGGATAAGTGTCAATGGCGACGATGCTCAATTCCAAGCATTCTATAAGAAGATTTTGGCCTGGTTCCTAGAGAACTTGCGGCCCTTATTGTTCAGCAAGCAACTTCCAGAGTGGTTAATAGAGCATCCTTTTGCTTTGGACTGGCTTTTTGCTGGCCAGACCAAGCCTGCTTTTCATGACGACTGCAATGAAGGCGTAATTGCTCTCACTGTACCCCAGGCATACAACACTCAGCTACTCTCTTATATCTCCAGAGATGTAGTCAAGTTGCTGGTTTCTGGCGAGGGCATGGACGAATTGCTTAATCAGTCTATTTCTGCGATTGAAGGAAGGCCGCATAGGAGCCGGGTATCTGCGATGATACCTTTCAATTCTTGGTATCCAGAACTGTTGTCGACCGAAATCTATCAAGGTTTATTAGAACCGCTGTTGGCGGACTTGGAATCGGGAGAGTTTTTGGTTGACACGGCTGAGAAAGCCATGGTGTTCAATGTCGATGTCACGTTGACGCTTATTTGGTTCTCTGGATTTTGCCTACATGGACTTGACGGCCACAAAAGCAACCTCGGCGAGTGCTTGTCAAAGATCGAATCGGCCTGGAATAAGTGGGCAGACAGGCATTATACGAGAACACGGGAATTAGTGGAAGCTCGCCACACGGCGGCCTTATTATCTCGATTGCTCGCTTATACAACTCAATGTGGTCTCCATACTTGGACTGAAACACTGACACATTCTACAGCATCATTGTCAGCAAAATTGTCGATCACGATGCCGACTTCGCCTGATATCAAACAATACATCATCACCATCTTGACAAGATATTGCTCCTTCGTATTCAATGTTAATTCGACAAGCGAGAGCGCCTCAAGCAAGAGTGTTTCAAGTAAAGGCATCTTACGGCATCGAAAAGGTGTCGTCCAACCCTTTGGCAGCCTCCCTCGAGAGCGTCCCCTAAGTTCTGATCCATCTCACCGATTCTTCGACATCGGCATGTCCGGCGAACACTTCAGTATGACCTGCATACGATATTGCTTATTATGCGCACTTGAAGAGCTCGATTCTAACATGCGAAATAAGCATGTAGAGTCTCTGTTCTGTGAAGCCTTTGAGTTTCAGGAATGGATAGCATTGTCGCCAATTTTGCTGAATTCGTATAATGGCAAACTTCCATTTCAGCAACTCATTCAGGCTTGTGCAAACGAGATCAGCTCATACCGCTTCGAAAAAGATCAATGGGTGATCGCCGGTCTATTCGTCCAATTACGACTTTATGCTAGATGGAAGCACTCCAGGAATGACGAAGCAGCGTACAATATTTACAGAAATCTTCTGGCTTGGTGCTCGGTGAAACAGCAGAAAGATCTGCTACCATGGCGCTTACAAGTACTTTGGCAGGCGCTAGGCCTCGAGCATGAAATGTATGCCGACCCGCAGGGCGATCAGTCGATTACTTTGTCCATCGATTATTTTCAACAACACACTCTATCGCAGCTGCAGTTTTGTCGTTCGGCCGAGCAACTTACAACGCCGTTTTCCAGCAACTTCATTACTCGTGCGCTAGAGTACAAGAGCTTCGGTCAGTCTGTGGAGCAGATTGCTCTGGTCGTACTGATGATCAGCCAGTATGCCGTTTTCTATAGTGAGAACAGAATTGACATGATCTACAAGCTTCTACGCTTGAACGGCCTTCTTTCTCATACCAAAATATCTTCATTCGCATTGTCATATGTGGCGAAACGCTTGGGCTTTAAGTCTGCGGTATCGTTGGCGAGGTATTACTCTATTCAGCTCCTGATGCGCGATGTCAGGAGAAATTTCGAGATTATGCAGCCTGCTTTGGGATGCGAATCTTTATCCGACTTTCTTCGATATCCGATCGCGGCAATTGTCATCTTTATCGAACAGTCAAATGATGCAATCGGCACAGGGCCCCTTAGTCAATATCTTACACCAGGGTCCGTGCGAAGCAGCTTTGCACTCGTCTTTGCATGGACAATTATTCTGACTCAAAGCAACTCAGAGCGTGGTTCTCGCATATTGGAATACTTGCAAGAGACACTAGGCACCGCGGAATTTGAACAGCAATTGGAGGAGAATGTTGCGCTTATTGTGGTGCATATGTTGGAGACAGTAGAAGAAAGCGGCGAAGCTTTGCAAAACGCCATATCGCGATCTACCCAGATACGTTCAGATGTCTCTAGACGCATATCCAACCTTATATCCCCAGTCACTCCACGCATTTCAGCAAGTCACGCTCCTCGTTTCCCGTTTGCGCAGGTTGAGAAAGCGCTTGTCGACCTTTCGAAACGCGTACAACCGAACGGCTGGGAGACGTTATTCAATTACCGCAACACGATTTCAATATGGAATCGTTTCCATGAGCAGCTCGAAGTAGGCGTTCACTTGGATACATTCGACCATGTCAAGAGTTCTCACACGATTGCTTTGGGCTATGGCTGGAGTTGGGTACATCAACATGGTGTGTTCAGTTTGCTTCTTCATCGCCTTGTCCACATCTTTGGGCAACATAGAAAGGCCGACAACGCGACCTACCTTCGATGCATGATGGAGAGTGTGCCGGAGAAACTTTTCAATGAAGTATGTGATATTCTCCTTCGTCTGATACCCTGGCTGACACAAGTGGGCATTTCTCCCGATGCCGACCATGTCGATGGGCATGTTGCACATATTGTGGAAGTATTATTCATATATGGTGTCGAACGCTGGCAAGAGCATCCTAATTTCTTAGCCCTCCTCGAGAATTTACCACCATTCCCCGTACACAAAGCCTTCGAGCAGATACGACATCGACACACCGTTCTTGCCACAAAGTACGGGTTCGTCTACAATGACGGCTACTACAACCAAGTTCTTGACAATGCAAACCAGCCATACATAGTAGAGGTGGTCGCAAATACCTTGGCAAGGATCATTACCGATACAAGCGGAGGAGACAACACTCACAAGAAGGCTAGGAGGCTTATACCGAACCTAATTAAGGCTTACAACCGCTTGGAAGCAAAAGCATTGCGGGGTGCGCAATCAGACCGATTGCAACAAGCTGTAGCCAATTGCGTCGCACTAGCGCTTCCCTTCACATTACAACAGTCTTCAATGTTTGCTGATCTCGAGGATATTTACATGGAGCTTGATTGGAAGAAGTGTTTGGATATACTACTCGATTGCGGCTTGCAGCAAAATGTGAAGAAGGGCAACGGATTGTTCCGAGGTGCACAACACTTTCTTACGGCTGAAGTGACTGTACCTGATGCCGCCGATCTCGTGCGATACTATCAGCTTGAGGCCGTCAATAATCTGCGGTTCTTCGATACTCCATCTACAGAGGATATTTTCGAAAGGCGTTTATTCGAGGAGCCGCCAGCTTACTCCGAACACATGTCTGCAGAGGAGTGGAGGTTGCAAATGTGCGCTTTTCTACTATCAAAGCTGCCAAGCAACAACATTTTCGTACAAGCTTTCCAAGAGGCAATCTACGTCAGCGATGATCTTGTGAAGGGTATCCTCCCTACGATCTTCATTGAAGTTATAAATGCCAGGGACACTTCACGCAGCACAATGTCGCATGCAATCACAGCAATGAATGCTGTACTGGCGAATGCTGGCAGGAGAAAGCAGCATGGCTTGGTCGATACAATTGTCAATTTGCTCACATTTTTGCAAGAGCATGCGGACGCAAACCGTATGTGGCCTACGTTAAAACGTCCCACTGGCCAAGAGATCGACTACCTGCACATTTCGGAGGGTGCGTGCAAGGCTCAACGCTACCAGTTCGGCATTCGATGTTTGGAGATTGGAATTAATCAACTGAAGAGACAGGGAGCGGTTGCTGATTTGCAGCATGATCACGCTGGCGACCTAGGTTATGCGAGCCTTGCAAAACAACTTCACTTCCAAGCCGACGACCTCGATACTATTTACGGCTTTCCTGCCGATGCCGATTCTGATAGCATCTATGAGCGATTAAAGCGTGAAGCAAGGTTTACACAGCTGCTCGCGATTTGTGAATCACAGAACCAATATGAAATGCAGAGAAACACTGGCAATGCTACTTCCGGGCCAAAGACTTTGAGCTTACTGACGGCTATGGGACTGCACTCTCTCGCTTTGGCTTACGATCAAACCTTACCAGGCGCATCTTCCACAAATACAACCGCAGCCTATCAGTCTGCCTGGCGTTTGCAGCGGTGGGATATTCCTAACGTTGATACATCTTCTACGAATGACTCGACGTCATTGATGTACAAAGCGACCAAGACCTTCTCGAATCATGTCGTTGCCGGCAGCGATTGCAGTCTTGAAAACATCGTGCAACGAACCTTGTTGATGACTGATTTACGAAAAATTCGGGAGATCACGACAGCCCTGACGATGCTGGAGTTATCAGAGCTGGCTTGTGCTGATGAGGTCAGTATAGAATCCACATCACAAATATGGGCGCAAAGAGCCCAACAGATGAAACCACATCTTAGGTCAGTCGCGTGGCTGTAAGCTTTTCTCGGCTACTCACTTCAAATGTTTCCTCCCCAGCTTTCCTGAAATGGAGGTACTATATTCCACTCGCCAAGTCGCTTTGACTGCGCGATTAAAGAGCGTCCCCAATGCACAGCAACCTGTCGCAGTCCACATTGAGGGCATGATTTGCGCAAATTATCTCGATTTGTGTCAAACGGCGCGGCGTGCTGGTAACTTGCAAGTAGCAGCCAACGCTGTATACGCACTTAAATCCTTTGCCATCATGCGGAATGGAAGTGACATCGCTTCAACCTATACCCAGATTTCAAAAAAGGAAGAGGCGAAACTGTTCTGGGCAAATGGTGAGATAGAACTTGCGATCAGCATGCTGAAAGACCTCGTACAACGGAAGAGAACAACGGATTCTACTGTTCTATTCTCCATTGCATCGGGCCAGTTCGAAAGCATTCCCAGCACGTTGCTGGAGGCGAAATCACTCAGTTTGCTGGTAAGGTTCTGCATCCTTATCAAGGTACAGCTTGTGCTGACGCAATGTAGGGAGCTTGGTTAGCGGAAGCCAACGCTGCAGCCGCAGCTGCTATACTCAAGGACTACCTAAAGAAGGCGTCTACAATATTGGGATCGCACAGCAATCATAAGCTTGCTGGCAAAGTGCATTATCGACTGGCACAATTCGCTGATCAGCAGTACGAAAAGGTGAAAATAGTGAACATTGAGGATTTGGAACGCTCGCTGAGTTCAATCAATGTTGAACTGGAGCAATGTCGCCGCGCACTTCAGAACCAAATTGCAAGCACTGACGCCGCGAAGTTGAGGGCACATGCGCGAAAATTGGAAGTTCAGCGGAGTCAAGATGTTGCAGAGTTAGAGCAAGTTCGCAAAGATGTGACCACACATTTCGAAACGGCTCTGTTGAATTACATCAACTGCTTAATTGTTACAGAGAAATATGATCTCCAGGTATTTCGGATTTGCAGATTGTGGTTCAGCGCGGATCCGGCTTCCGTTATTCATGAGGAGGTCAAGAAACGTCTTCTCTCAGTGGCAAGCTACAAATGTGTCGCTGTTCTGGTACAACTATCGACGCTCCTGGACGGCAATCATCCCTCTCTATTCCAAGACGTCCTAAGAGGCCTTCTTGCACGCGTTTGCGGACATCATCCATACCACGGTCTTTATCAGCTCTTCGCACTTCGTAATGCTGGCGCGGACAAGGGGAGTCACGAAACGGTGGAAGATCCAACGTCTCTTTTCAATGGCCGGATCAAGGCGGCGAAAGAATTACTGCAGCAGATGGCCAAAAAGCCTTCACATTATACAATTATTCGCAAGGTCGAAAAACTTTGTGCTGCTTACATCAATCTCGCGCACGCTCCTCCCAAGCCCAAGGCAGAGGTGAAGCCAGGGGCAGTTTTCCCCATCCCACGCCAAATAAGCCTCGCGAAAGCTGGGGATGCTCTGACCGGTTTACCTATCATTACAGTAGATCTTCCGGTTTCTCCGAATGGAGATTACGAAGGAGTCACCACGGTGGTCAAATTCGACGATCAATTCCAAACAGTAGGTGGTATCAACATACCGAAGAGCTTCAAAGTCTATGGCTCTGATGGGAAGGAATACCGACAACTGGTGAGCTTAGATTCGGCATGTTTGCCTGGCGCGGCTAACTTGTTGTTTAGGTCAAGCGTGATGATGACATACGTCAAGATGCGTTGATGCAGCAAGTCTTTGCCGTCTTGAATACACTTCTACGGATGGATTCGGCCGGGCGTGCACGGCAACTTTCCATTCGCACCTATAAGGCGCTTCCCCTCGCTTCCAGATGCGGGATCATCGAGTGGGTACAGGACGCTGTTACTCTTGGCGAGTGGCTTTCGGAGGCACATCCCAGGTGAGGATGAAACTGAAGCGACATACCTGCGTTGCTAAGCACCCGTGCGATAGACTCCGACCCGAAGATTGGTCTCCCAAAAAATGCCGAATATACATGCATGAAATGCAAAAGTCCAAGGATCTAAAATCAGTCACCTCCAAGCAAGCTAACTTTCGAACCGTTTGCAAGCACATCCAACCTGTGCTCCGGTATTTCTTTTTGGAACGTTTCAAGCAACCCTCCGAGTGGTTCAACCGGAAATTGGCCTACACACGAAGTGTAGCCTCAACATCAATGGTTGGCTACGTGGTTGGTATTGGCGATCGGCATCCCTCCAATATCTTGCTTGATACCGCAGCCGCCGAGGTGGTGCATATTGACTTTGGCATCGCCTTTGATGCAGGCAAATTCTTGAGTATTCCAGAGACAGTTCCCTTTCGATTAACCCGAGACATGGTTGACGGCATGGGATACACTGGTGTCGAAGGAGTCTTCAAACGTTCCTCAGAGGTTACCTTTGATATACTACGCAAAAACAGCGCCCTGATTCTGACCATTCTGGAAGTCTTTCGATTAGATCCACTTCACAACTGGTAAGTCTTGGCTATTCAATCGCAATGATCCAACAGCCTGCGTAGGAGTGTCCCATTGAAAAGGGCAAACCAAAAGCTACAAAGAAAGAACTCTGGGCTCGAAACCGATCAAGATAGCGAGATTGGAGACGACTTTAATTCTTCCAATAAACGAGACGAAGAGGTGTCTGCACATCAGCAAGCTGAGCGGGTCTTGGCGGGTGTGCAAAAGAAGTTGTCTACCACGTTGAGCACGTCCTGTTTGGTCAATGAACTGGTCATTAATGCCACGGATGAACAGAATCTCTGCAAACTATATTCAGGCGAGTTTTCACGAATCGAGAACTACCCACACGTATTTATGCTTTATATCTAGGTTGGCAGCCGTGGCTATAATGCGTTCATCACTATAGTCTCTATCATGGCATCCGAATAGACAATCACATTGTGTGTATAGACGCATTCATACAACATTCGTACTTGATGACGTGGCTCAATCTCACTTGCCTAAAATAGAAAGCGCTTGAAGCTTGGCAGCGAGCGATCGTAATCATGATGGACAAGAGATGGTGTAGGACACTTGGGCTATTACTCGCTCTACTGCTGGTGCTAGGCCTTCAAGGTGCTGAGGCAAGGCTAGATGCAAAGCAGCGGGCGGACGCCTTGGTAGCTAAAGCCAAAGCGTCGAAAGGGGGACTCATTGAGTTCGACGCAATGGACTTTGACGAGTTCACGTCGAAGCCGCGCCGTTATGGACTGGTACTATTACTGACTGCCATGTCACCCGAGTTCCGGTGTACCCCATGCAAGTAAGTGAACCAGCACGACTCCTGAACATGATTGACCTGTTCGTCCAGGGAAGTAGATCCTGAATACAAGTTAGTCGCGTCCAGCTTTCAAAAGACATCGGATCCATCGCGCTTGTTCTTTGGTTATGCCGATTTCATGCAATCCAGTGAGATTTTTATGAAGGTAAGCTTAGACGCAATAATTGATTCATCTATACTTAATGCATATTTTGGATTAGCTCGGTCTCAAGGGTGCACCCAATTTGTTATATTACCCACCTACGGATGGACCACATGGAAAGATTGGAGCAGAGACAGATGTCAAGAAATACGACTTTAACCGCAAGTAAGTGTAGAATCGTCCGGGTCTTTGTGCTCCCATTGACTTGTATGCAGTGGCCTAAACGCCGAAGGCATTGCCGATTTCCTGTCCAAAGAACTCGGTATCGAAGTACCGGTACGCAGACCACCCAACTATATGGGCATGGCCATGACCGGCTTTCTGGTGATTGGCGCCTTGGCAGCGGCCAAGCTGGTCTATGAGAAATTCGCGGTCGTGATTCAGAGCAAGCGGATCTGGGCGGCCGTCACCTTGATCATTATCCTTCTCATGACGTCCGGACACATGTGGAACCATATTCGAAAGCCTCCCTATGTGGTGCCTTCTCAAGACGGCATTAGCTACATAGCCTCTGGTTTCCAACAACAATTTGGTATGGAATCGCAGTTGGTGGCCATGATGTGTAAGTAAACGTGTGTTTAGAGTTCCATGGCTAAGAGTCTTCTAGATGCGATCCTGTCCTTCTGCATCATTTCCTTAGCGACGGCGGTACCTAGGTTAGATGACCCACAAAAGCAACGTTTTGGCGTCTACATGTGGAGCGGCTTGGTCCTCTTGACCTTTAGCATTTTGATGGCCTTGTTTAGAGCCAAGAACGGCAGTTACCCGTTCAAGCTCCTGTTTTAAAAAGGAGACTCTTGAATAGAACATGTTTAGCATAAATGACATTTGCGTCTATCAGGCCAAAACTTTTCTGGGATGGTATCACGGAAGGGTGGCTAAGCTTGACAATGATCTATGTACATAACGAAGGGTCATTGAAGTAGCCACGGGAAGGGGACGCGGCTAAGGGAGTGTGATGATTACCATCCTTGCATGTGTAATTGGCTTTTGCGTAGTATACAATCTAATCAGAGAAGAATTCATCGGAATCGTAGGTAAGCTGCTCAAAGTTGACCTTGTATCGCAACAAGCCGCCTATGCCACCGAAACCCTTGACGAATTGAGATCCTTCCTGAGAGCGGTTGGTCACGAATTCCAGATCGGCACCTGGTATCGATGAGTGATGCAAATACAGCAAATACAGCAACCAAAGCAACTTCACTTACCAAAGTCTTTGTACTTTTCGGCAAACCATTCTAGCAAGCTCATCTTGTCTACGACTTCCTTTTCGGCACTAGTCTCTGGATCTATGAACATCTCTCGCTCCTTTTCTTGCTCTTTTGTCAGATGCAAAACCGTCTCGGTACCATTGCTGTCCTTGAGCACGTAGCGTGTGATATCCAGGTTTTCCCAAACGATCAATGTCTCCACAGCGCCGAGATCCAAAGCCTTCAGGGTATCATCCACACCGAAGCAGTACTTGCCAGTGTCTTGAGAAATTTCGTCAAAGTATTGGGAGATCAACTTCTTTTCTTGAATGAATTTGACGTTGGAAAGCGATTCCGCAGCAAGATCAATGGCTTGATTGAAACCGTTCTCCCCACCATAAGAGACATCCACCACTTTGACAATCTTGGCTTGCAGTCGCTGATCAAACATGTCTGATTGTGAGAGTTCAGTCTTGAAATCGGCTGAACCTGCCAGGACGAGACCAGAACAGTTCACCTCTGTAGTAGAATAGATGAGCATCTGGTTCGTGGATCTGGGCATTAGACCTACTGTTGTCCGTGATAAAGAATTGCACGGCAAGTTCTGCCACTTTTCTGACATAGTTGTGTCGCTTTTCCTCACGAAGACGCGCGAAACGCAAGGCAGATTGACCACCTCTTCCGTGCTTCTTGGGCAGTTCGACCATCATTTTGTGAATGATATTTCTAGTGTTTCCACTCAGGGTACCAAACAAGGCTCCGTTGCCGTCCATGACAATGAATCCAAAGGTGGCATCAGACTCCAACAATTCTGACAATGCCTCGGTGTGAAACTTGTTGTCGCAGAGGTAAAGAGAGGTGTTGATGGGTTTGAATGGTTCGAAATCGATATTGACCTTCTTTTCCTTGCCTTCCTCTGTCACGATTGTACCACAGTAAATGACCAGCCCGTTCGGGGGAACTAGTCGACAACAAGGTCAGAACTGCGCAACTTCTCACGTTATCTGTTTGGCTCACTTACCCCTATTGTACAACTTGAGACGCTGTTGCGTCGATGTAATGGCCGCCAGCACGGATTGTCGATTGACACGAGACTTGATGTTGGAAGCAGTACCATATTCATCAGCCAACATTTTGGCAACCATCGCAATCTGCGATTTGGGTGCTAACGATCAAGGCATGAGTCACGGCTTAAAGGCACGATCGCGTCCTCTGCTCTACTTACGCATGATAAGAGAGATCATGGAAGTGCCATTGCTACACAATACAGGCGCAAGCGTGAGTCATCGCCACATATTCGCCATTCCCCTCTTTGCCATCATCGTAACACGATCGCACTCAGGTTCATCCAGCATATATGCTCAATACGTACCCTCTAGCTGCTTCCAAGCTCTTGATGAGCTTCTTGACCTTCCAAATCTCTACATTACGGTCTGTAGAAGAGTCCCCGTTTGCAGTCGATGCCATTGTGTTCACTAAGAGGGTGTGGGTGGCTTAGACGAGTTCGTTCCATTTTTTATGACAGTCACGCGGACGGGGTTTGAAAATTGGCTCGGGCGGGAAACACAAATCCGCAGCATGGGTTGAATGCAGCACGTGCATGCAATCGGTACATGTCTATATCTATTGGACATGGTGATCATCCACCTATCACCATGACGTGCATTGCATGAGTTGATCCTTTGCTTCTCGCCACAGAACAGCCCCATGCTCCCAGCATCCATGACCACATCATTCCCGCTATCATGAGCAAGATCTTGATTTCCAGAAATTGGAGAAAATTTTCGTGCCAAGAAGTTCTCTCTTACAACAATGGTAACTGCGAAGGTACTAAATAAGGGAGCCCCGAGGCATTCACCCTATTTTGCCCATTCGGGCAACGTGGTGCTATATAAGGGGGGCCATAGACCTCATGGTATCGCTAGCTTTTTTGCTTCAGCACATATTCTATCCATATTGGCGTCGATTCAATTGATTAGTCTTCCTTGCAAGCCAACGAATGGGGTAGACCTCTGCATTCAATTCGCCAGACAAAAGCCTCCCTAGATTTAGGTAGGTTAAACAATCGTCGATGCAGCGCATACACTCATCCATGATGCAGAAATTCAGCAGACAATATGCAATCTCGAAACGTTTCGCACTTGGACTCCAAAAAGGAGAAGGAACATCACCTGGATGATGTCTCTGTCACCATTCCCTTGGCAGAGATTCCATTTGAGGAGGATGTGCCTGCTTCTGGATGGCTGTCTCGTCTCTTGTGTAAATTGGGCATTCGTGGCCGTCAGAACGATGCTTTGCGTCGTGCTGAGGCCGCCTTGTCCAAGGCTCTCTGTGAACTGGCTATCGAACCTGTGGATGCATTACTGGACAAGTTTGCCGCTTCGCGGGATGGTATTCCCCATGCAGAGGTTTCTGAGCGTACTCGTCAGTATGGTCAGAACAAGCTTTCCTCAGCCAAGCCGTCTCCCTGGTACAAGGACTTGGCTAATGCTTTCATGAACCCATTCAATATTCTGTTGGTTGCTCTCGCCATCGTTTCCGCCGCTACCGGTGATTTCACGACCATGACTATTATGTTCGTCATGGTTCTGGTGTCTACGATTCTTCGATTCGTGCAAGAATTCAAGTCCAAGGTGGCCACTCAGCGCTTGGCTGACTTGGTCAAGAGTTGGGTTGCTGTCAAACGTCGCCATGCCGACAAGATCGTCACCGAGACTATTCCTGCTGAGGATGTCCTTCCGGGTGATATCGTGGTCCTGTCTGCTGGTTCCATGTTTGTGGCTGACACCATCATCTTGAAGTCCAAGGATCTCTTTGTTTCTCAGTCGTCAGTTACTGGCGAATTTCTTCCGGTCGAGAAGCGAGCTCATAAGACTTCGAGTGACTCCAAGGAGGAGCTCGTAGACTCTTTCAACACCTTTGATGTTGAATCGCTCTGTCTTGCGGGCACTTATGCTACTTCTGGTACTGGCGAAGGTCTCGTCGTTGGCACGGGTGACAATACCTATCTGGCTACGATTGCTGCTGCCTTGAAGCAACGAAAGCCTACCAACTCTTTCCAAGCTGGTATTCGACGTGTCTCGTATCTCTTGGTTGGATTTATGCTCTGCATGGTCCCTCTGGTCATTGTGATTGCAGGCTCTGTATGTACTTGAAAGCTTCCAATCACACCACCCGAAATGCTAACGCGTGGTTTCGCAGATTCAGCACGATTTCTATGCGGCTCTACTTTTCGGTATTTCCGTCGCTGTTGGTCTGACTCCCGAGATGCTTCCAATGATTGTGAACGCGAATTTGGCGCGCGGTGCCGTCGTGTTGGCCTCCAAGAAGATGATTGTCAAACGTATGGACGCTATTCAAAACCTTGGGGCTATGGTGCGTATAGCGTTCTTTTTTTTGCTTTCGTCAAATGAGCTAAATCACCCTCTTGTTTCAGAATGTCCTTTGTTCAGACAAGACAGGCACGCTCACCAAGGACGAAGTGGCACTTGAGTGCAGCGTGGACGTGAAAGGCGAGATTTCAGAGGCGCCCCTCAAATACGCGTATATCAACTCGAACTTCCAAACTGGCTTGACCAACATGCTTGATCATGCGATTATCAGCAGTGGTGAACATTTTGACCTTTCTTCCTATCGCAACGTTGACGAATTGCCGTTCGATTTCGTTCGTCGTCGCGTTTCGGTCATTGTGGAGAAGGATGAGAAGCCCTTGCTGGTCTGCAAGGGTGCTTGCGAGGAAGTTTTTTCCAACTGTACGCAATATCAGAACGGCGACGATATCGTTTCCTTGGACGAGGGTAATCGCAAGTCCATTGAATCGGTCGTTCAAGGTCTCAATTCGCAAGGTATGCGTGTCCTGGCCGTGGCCACTCGCATGCTCATGGAAGGTATTGCCAACCCGACCTATACCGTCCGCGATGAACAATCAATGACACTCCATGGATTCGTCGCGTTTATGGATCCTCCAAAGGACGGTGTCGCTGAGGTTATTCAACGCTTGGAAGACAAGTCCGTCTCTGTCAAGGTTCTTACGGGTGATAATCTCCCAGTGGCACAGAATGTGTGCGACAAGATTGGTCTCTCTGTCGCACGCGTCATTACCGGTACTGAACTCGCTGCCTTGAACCGAGATGAGTTCGTCGAAGCCGTCAAGGAATGTACCGTTTTTGCCAAATTGACTCCTATGCAGAAACTGGACATTGTCCATGCTCTCAAGAGCACGGGACACACCGTTGGCTTCCTTGGTGATGGTGTCAATGATGCCTTGGCTTTGAGAGGATCCGACGTTGGTATCTCAGTGGAAACGGCAACTGAGGTTGCCAAAGAAGCGGCAGATATGGTGATGACTGAGAAGGACTTGTCGATTGTCTGTGAAGGCATCCTGCAGGGTCGTATCACGCACGGAAACACCATCAAGTACGTGAGTTCGTTGTCGGGCAGGCTGTATACTGATCCTCTCAAAAGGTACATCAAGATGGCAGCATCCTCGAATTTCGGAAACGTCTTTTCGGTGTTGGTCGCGTCCGCGTGGCTTCCTTTCCGTGTGTATTCATTCATGCAATGATGCATGTCAAAGTTAACACGTTCCTTCTAGAACCCATGACGCCCTTGCAATTGTTGGCCCAAAACTTGCTCTACGATCTTTCCCAGATCGCAATTCCTTTCGATCAAATGGATGAGGAATATCTGGCTGTTCCTCACGCCTGGGATGCCACCAACATTGCGAGCTTTATGATCTGGTTCGGTCCCACGTCGTCCATTTTCGATATTTGCACCTTTTTGCTTGGATGGTATTACTTTGGCATCCGCACTCCGAAGGATAACTTCAGCTTCTTCCAGACCATGTGGTTCGTGGAAGGATTGTTGACGCAAACGATGATTGTGCATATGCTTCGTACGGCCAAGATTCCATTTTTTCAATCGATTGCTTCCGTGAAGGTAAGCAATACATCCCGCTAGATATGGTGAAACTGATCTTGGACTAGTTGTGCGTTACTACGGTCTTGATCATGTCCATTGGTATCGCCATTCCCTACTCGCCCCTCGGAAACGTGCTTGACCACATGCAACACTTGCCAGGCATCTATTATGCCTTCTTGGTGGGCATCCTCTTGTCGTATGCAACGCTTACCCAGTTATGGAAGTATCCATACATTAAGATATTCAAGCAATTCTTGTAAGTGCAACAGCAGCGTCCCGGTTGTATTCGGGACAAATTTTTTGTTTTGTTCTGTCGTGTCAAAAGAACAGTAAGTGACGGCACGCTGACATTCAGCGGCTGAAAGATCTCTCTGTTTTTGTTTCTTCTTTCTACTTTTTGTGTTTGTCTGTGGTTTACACAAAAATAAAGCTGTTTGCACCTGAGTCATCATGACCTCCTGCATCGCTAGAGTTGTCTTTTCGAGATCCATCTATTGACACGTGCCTTTCAAAATCAATACACATCAACTACGGCCTCACTCGCCAAGAAATACCCTTAAATGGGCTGCATCCTGGAACTTTTGATCGCTTCTGGCATACGCATTTGATAATCTACAAGGAGCATTGGCGCGACCCTCCCAAGCTTTAATTTCACATACCTCCGTTTTGCGTAATGTAACGCACCCAGGGAAGAGCTTGGTAGCCGCTCTTTTCGACAATCTTTAGGTACCGCACTTGAATACCAGAGATGGTGAAGTAGGGTATTTCGAAGCGGATCGATATCGGAGGTTTCTTTTCAATCTCTTCGCCTACTGGACAGATGAGTTGAGTCGTTCACATTTGGTGTGGTACACTTACCAGCCTTGACACTGGGAAGCCCAAAATGGGCTCGCATGAGAAACTCTTTGCCGCCTCCAAAATTCTTGATTTTCCATATAAGCGCTGACTTTTCGGGTGCATAATGTACGGAGCCAATGCTACTCTGTAAGAATTAGGCAAAAGGGATGTGAGCCAGGCTGACAATATACGTGTTCTGTTGACCTACTCTGAATTTAGGTGTGTCTGCGTCATCTGGCACTGGAATTTCAATCTCCACATTATTGGCGGCAGATCTGCGTTTGAATTGTGCCTTGGCCTTCACCATGTATTCAACCCGAGAACCCGTATGGCTCTCTACAACGGCTTCAACCCAGATGAGCGGCTTGACAGTTGTGGGCAGACGATAAGACATCAGCTCGAACTCGCCATCGGGTGGGATGAAGGAAATCGTTCGATCGTTTTCGAAGCGCGACAGTCGAACGCATTGGTGAAATTTAACGTCTTCCATTTCAATGGCTTTGCTGCGTCCAGTAGTCGCTATGTTATTGCAAATGTGATTAGGATAAGGGTGCGTCAATTCCAACTAGCTTCCTCACCTCGTCCTGTAGCTTCAAACATGACCTTGTCGTTCAGGCCGAGACGAAGCTCTGGCATTCCAGACAGGTAACAACGCATCTTTACACTTCCCAGAATCTCGGACCGAAGGACATTACCGTTCGAATTGACCTACAAGCCGTTTTAGCATACCACTAACGTACTCTGCTCAAGCATCGCAAAGAGCAACATCCTTACCAATAGATTCACACTTTCAATTACGTCCAAAAACACCTCATTCTTTTTGTACCGAACACCCTCAGATCGCCATGACACAGCGTTCGTCACGGCCATGGGGGGACGAACTTGTATCTCAAGTTTGTGCGCGTCTTGGGTGATGTATCTGACGAGTACGATTAGATCAAGCCCACGACATGGACACGACTCCGCAATACGGCACGTACTCTTGCAATATCTTGGTCTCGGTGGTTTGAGGGTATCCAAAATCCATCATTTCATCCAACAACTCATAGATGATGACAAAGTTGTCCCTAATGGACTCTTCTTCCAGTTCTTTAAAGTACTCCGAGAACACCTAGAATGCCGCGTCAGCGCCAACCATGCGCCTATCGGCGCCCTGGATGCCCTACCTCCGTCAACTTGTGAAGAAAGAGCATAATTGTCGTAGCATTAGAGTTTTTCCGAGTGATGGCGAGTACTACAAGGCCAACCGCACCTGAGCCACCTTTCCGTGCACTCAAAGACAATAGAACCACTTACAATACAGATTGTTGTGCTTGATGTAAAGGTAGCTCACCCCATCTTCCGTAAAGCAAGGTGTAACATTCTGCTCTTCTTCTGCTTCCAAGACCAACGGCATAAACTTCTCCACCACTGCCATAGGAATGTCTCCCCTATAGTTCCGGGAGATGAGCACCTTGCCCTTCAAATCCAAGATGAAGACTGCAGACGCCATCGGCAAGAGCAAGAAATGGTCACCAATATTCTTGCATTCATGACCAAGTTTCGACCTTGCATTGACCTTCACAACGGACAAGTGAAGCAGATTGTGGGTGGTTCACTCAAAGACAAGGAACCTAGTGAACTCAAGACTAACTTTGTGTCGGCGTATGTTGGATGGATTGGATGGATGGGCTAGTGCGATCGCTGACGGGTGCCTAGGGAACCACCCTCGTATTATGCCAAACTCTACAGACAAAACCATCTAGAAGGCGCACATGTGATCAAGCTTGGACCAAACAATGACGAAGCTGCAAAGGAAGCACTCGAGGGCTGGCCAGGTTCGTTGAGCGATAGATTGGTTTTTGGGACATGGATCAATGTACTCACATCTCATTATCATCATCCCTTTAGATGGCCTGCAAGTTGGTGGTGGAATGACACCAGAGAATGCCAAGGCATGGATTGATGCGGGAGCTTCCAAGGTACAGAGTATGACGTGTGAAAAAAAGATGGATTGGTCTTACAACCACGTTTTGCAGGTCATTGTTACCAGTTACCTTTTTCCCAATGCGTGTTTTGATCAGTCACGACTGGAAGCACTTTGCGAGGTGGTAGGTAAGGATAGACTGGTGATAGACGTGAGGTATGTGTGTGGCATGCTTGAACGTCATGCGTCGGCGAGACTGATAAAAATGTTGCCAGTTGTCGGCGGCAGGGCGACAAATGGATGGTGGCCATGGATCGATGGCAAAAGATTACGGATATGGAGGTCAACAAAGGTACAAGCACGCACTGCTTTACGTCGAGTTTGCCAGATGACTCACTTTATCTCGTGTAGCCTCGCTAGATTTGCTCGCGCGCTATTGCTCGTATGTCAATCCATGTCAGGGACACCGCATGGACGACCCATTAACATCTTCCTTTGCTCTTTCCGTAGTGAATTCCTCGTGCACGCTGCTGATGTAGAGGGCCTATGTCAAGGTATCGATGAGGACCTAGTGCGATGCTTGGGTGAATGGACAACGATACCCACAACCTATGCCGGAGGCGGACGCTCGATTCAAGATCTCGAAAGAGTACAACAATTGTCACAAGGTCGCGTAGACTTGACCATTGGCAGGTAAGCTATGGACTAGCCCACAACCTCTCCCCTTTCTAAGCCTTGCCAGTGCGCTCGATCTGTTTGGCGGCGGAGTGTCCTTTCATGATTGTATTCTTTGGAATAAAGGTTTGCTGCAAGGTGTTGAATAGATAATTGTCAGCACTCCTCGATGAGCAATGTCGTGTCGTCGACAGTTTTGGGGGCGAGTTCTCTCATATTGCTACAGCTGGGGTCAAGGCTCCTGACGTTTGCTCTTCATCAAGTCATTGTTCGCTTTACGACCACCGAAGAGTTTGGCATTGCGAGCGTGAAGTTGGAGTTACTGTTGTCGACCATCTTGTTCTTGTCGAGAGAAGGCTTTCGCTCTGCACTACTTAGAGGTAGCCGCACAGAAACGGAAGCTCAAGACAAGGAGGCAAAGTTTACGCAACAGCAAGGGCCGGTCATCTTGGACGCAAGCAGCCCTCAAGGCAAGTCGCAGATTATCACAAATCTCGCCTATGTTCCAATGGCCCTCGGTGCCTTGACCACCTTAGCTGCGAGCACATACTACATCAGCAACATTCACAACACATCCGACGAATCCTATATCCCCTACTACAAGCATTCGATCATCTGCTTCTCGCTCGCAGCCTATCTCGAGCTATTGACTGAACCTCTCTGGATCATTGCAAACAATCGTTTATGGTATTCGGCGCGTGTATGGGCAGAAGGATGTGCTGTCGCTTTGCGATGTCTCACCACCTTTGGTCTCACGCTTTATGGATCCATGGCTTTCCATGGTCACAGTCCATTCGGGGTGCTATCTTTTGCCATTGGACAACTTGTGTATGCCATCTCCTTTGCTGCTGCCTTCATTCTCTTTTACTATGGCAGAATCAGATCAGGCGACATACAATATCGGCTTCTTATCCCCAACATGGTCATGATGACGGATGACCATGGCCAAAAACAGGCTCGATACCTCGATCCAAGATTGCTCAATCTGTCGCTCACCATGACCAAGCAAAGTCTTTTGAAACACCTTCTGACGGAGGGTGATAAGCTTTTGATCTCCATGTTGAGCACGAATTCCGATCAAGGCGTGTATGCTCTCGCGAGCAACTATGGTACGTTGCGGGGTTGGACGCCATGAGATGCATTGACTAGCGTGGACTTATTCTCAATTCTTGTCGTTTTCAGGGTCATTGGTTGCGCGCATCTTATTTGCGCCAATTGAAGAAACCAGTAGGATCTTGTTCGCAAAGATGCTAGCCAACGTTCCCGACATTACAAACATTGACGCTGCACAGCCTTTGAATGCTGAGCAGCAAGCATCTTTGCGGCAAGTTGCCTTTATCCTCTCCACCCTCATCAAGTTTCACATTCTCCTCGGTCTTTTCTTTGTTGGTCTCGGATCGAATTATACTTCGACCCTCATTGATACCCTCGTTGGATCTAGATGGTCACAAGCAGGATCTGTCCTGGCGACGTACTGCTTATTTGTGCCATTCATGGGGATCAACGGCATCACAGAAGCCTTTTTGCAAGCCGTCGCCAGTGAAAGCGAGCTGTCTGCCTTGTCGATCTACATGATTTTCTTCTCCGTCGGATTTGCCATGGCAGCCATCTTCTTCATGTGGGCTTTTCGGCTAGGGGCTGTCGGACTTGTCCTCGCCAATTGCTTCAACATGTTTTGTCGGATCACGTATAGCTGGCTGTTCATTCAACGCTATTTTACACGCAAACTTGTCGTGTCCGGAAACGTCCAGATACATTCGTTCGTACGGCTACGAGATTGTCTGCCACAAAAGACCTTGATCGTTTGCTTTGCGGCGGCCTGGATGATATCAAGATTATCAGAGGTCCTCATTGGTTGGCAGACGTGGTCGCAGAAGGGCAAGCACGTTGGCGTTGGGTTCGTACTTGGGTTGATGCTGCTCGCCGTAACGTAAGGATCATGTGTATCCATCATGGCTTAGACTAACATTGACATAGTTTTCTTAAGGAGCGTTCATTTTATAGCGATTTACAAAGAATTGTAAAGGGCAAAACGGATTAGAGTGAGGCAGTGAGCAACAGTGTATTATATAGACGAGCCATTAGGGATAAGCGCCGACTAGTTCAATCGGTAAATAGACTCCTCAATCTCTCCACCGCGAGCCGTCGCAAAACTCCGTTCCGTCCCCACCAAGCTAAACCCGCACTTTTCCAACACGCGTCTCGATCCACAATTATCAGCCGCACATTGACCCCAGATGGGCTTTGCCTGTATCTCCGCAAGAAACTGCCGCATCGCTTGGGTAGCCACACCCCGGCCCCACCACGCCCGATCAATCCAATAGGACAATTCGGTTCTAGGTGCATCCAGCTCGGGATCATCATCCACATAGATCAAGACGTGCCCTAGGATGCCCCTTTCCGAGGTAACCGTCCGGATAATGACCGTAGGGTCAGCCAACAGTTTGGTCCAGCGTTCTTGAAAGGCGCGCCAGTCGAGTGAAAAGGTGCCAAAGGCAGCCATAGTCTGGGCCTCTTTATCCTGTGTCCATGTGTAAAAGTTATTGTAGATCGGTGGATGGATCGACTTGTCGTAGTGCGAGGTTGGGAGGACCCATGGTGGGCTCTAAGCATCGGTTGCGCTGTATAGCAGGTTTGTTTAGGGTGCCGCAGCCAAGTCGACCTAATTGGGGTGGGGTGGGGTGCGGTCGCAGTGCCTGGGAAAGCACGAGTGAGACTACTAGTGAACCATTTATCATTGATACAAGATTAGAGCTACACGATATACTATGCCCTACTTTACACTATAAACTCGACCATGGATATCCTGCATGTCAGATGGGTATGGGTGTCGGAGTCGGCGTATCGTCTTCAAACTCTTGTCGTTGATAGTTTAAAACTTCTGTAAAGTCTGTCGACGCTGGATCTTGATTAACAGCCTGGTATGCCGCTTCAAGTTGTTCCTCCACTTGATAGAGGTATTGGTATAAAGGGGAATCGGGGGGACGGTAGCGGGTTTGCTTTGCTTTGGCCGCACGCAACCACCGTATCAGATAGTTAAGGGATGTCTTCATCAACTCTGTATTTGAACCCATGAGCGTATTTTGAAGATGTGCATCCGCAGCTACAGAAGAGTATGAATCAGTGCCTGGGATATTCAGTCAAGATGCCATGCTTACCTTCATAACAAATGTCATAGTCAATGGAGCAGCAGTCCAAGGTATTGACATATTCCATCAACATGGTCACGACCATACTGGCGCGCGCACAAATGACCTCTGAGCGCGTCAATGTAGTACCTTCGCGCTCCTTTCTCGTGAAGGCCATATGCAGCTTGAGGGCCAAGGCATAATATGCCAGCAATTGAGACACTGTGTAGGCGTCCAAGGGATGAAGTCCGGCCGGCGAGATGGCCCGGAGTTCCTCGTTGGTCAATTTCCAGTCGCTCTCTGTCAACATATCGGAGGCATTGAACAATTCGACGGGAAGCTCCTGAAAATCTTTTCCGGGAAAAACATAAGCGTACGAAGGAGGCAATGAAAAGTACCAAGCATTGAGTCGCCGTTCAATATCCTGAACAGCATCCAATGTCACCGTAATCTGCTCGTGCTCTCTTTGGCGAAGCTGACGTAAATGTGTGGTGACCTGTACATGATTGCCATCATTACCACGACCACGACATGAAACGCAAAACCTTACCATCGTAAAGCGAGATCCCATAGCTTTGATGAATCCGACGATTCGCTTCGCCCGCTCCGTTTCACCTTCCCAGCATACCAGCTCACCACCCGGAAATACATTGTCCTCGGTGGCAATCAGTGGATCCATGTGCGAAAACCCAAACCAGTCGGCAAAACCCACTTCTCCAGCTACCCAGGTGTGGTAGGATCGTTTGAGCAGTTCTTTGCAATACAATTGCTGCTCTGTGAGAAGGTGAGGTGGGCGACAGAGAGGTTCCTTGCGGAGCATATCGTCTGTCGCACGGAACAGGACGCTAAGCAACACAGAGGTCGTGGTTGCACCTGAATGAAGGTAGATGTACATGGAGGTGAGCGAGAGCGTAACCAGTGAGCCAATGGTGGGATTGTCGTCGAGGCACTCGGAGATGGCATCGCGTGCAACCCGATAATACGCATCCGCAAGATCGAACCGTTCTTGCACGGCGAGTTTAATATGTTGCGTGTGTACACAGTTCCAGCTGAGCAAGTAAGCACACAAACTAGCTGTGACGGGATGTGGTCTTCCGCCCTCGTTGTTGTTCCAAAACATGCTATAAAAGAACTTGTCGTGCCACAAGGGAACTCGGGATGGTATGCATACACGATAAGCATTGATGAGCGCATGTTGCAGGTCAATCATGCTGTTGTGGCTGAGAGTCAGGTGAGTGGAAAGGTGTACTCGCCCGGATTGATCGCCCACATGCGAGCCATGAAATTTGTGGATGGCTTGCGTGATGAATCCACGATTGGTAGGTACCAGCTCGGTAGAAGCACCTGGCGTTTCCTTCTCAAACACCTGGGGATTCACCGAGATAAAGAGCTCCGTCAACAGCTTGAGACCAACGATATTGGTATGAATAGATAATTTGCGATCCTTTGCCGTGATGCTATAGTAAGGTTCCTCCGCAAACACATCATTATGGATCGTTTCTTCAAAGTCAAGCACTGATTCGTCCGCCATGGATGTTGTGCTTTGTCTCCGCTCCTCTGACCTCTTGCCCGACGATGACTTGACCTCACTCTGTCCGTCAAGCACTTGCCCTGAATAACCTGACGTCTGCTCACCACCGTCACTCGACTTGTCGCTATTGCCCGAGGACCAAAGATTCACGGATCTTGATAGCAGCGGCGTTTCCTGCATGTAGGCTGCATTTTTTTCTTCCATATTCATGAAATCGTGTAACGCATCGGCCGATTGTCCGGCAGAAGGCAAGGACCCATCAAAGAGACCAACGTTTTCGTTTTGAAGCTTGGAGAGCTGCGAAGCCAATACTTGCACCGTGTTTTCGAGCGCGTCCAGCTTATGCTGCATGGATTTATCGAGTGGCGTGTCGGTCTTCTTCTCATAGCGACACGCCTCACCACCATATCGGCAACGACGACATACTGGCCACGAGCCATCACACTGTTACAAAACAGTTAGCGCGCGCGCCGACCTTCATCCCACGCACGCCCGTAAGAATCTAAATTCTTTACCTTTCGTTTCAGTCGACGGCATCTCTCACAGGCCTGAGAGACCTTTTTACGCTTGCCAGGTGGCTGATTGGTCATGCTTGCGTGTATACACCGAGTCAGGGCAATGGGAGCCTTAAAAGTGTGGGGAAAATCCTCAGCCGCGGGTAAGTCACGTGATGCAATGTACAATCTGGAGCATATGCGCAGGGACCACGAGGTGAGCCGAAAGGCATTGAGTTGTCTCCGGTGGGCGCGGCAGAGATCTCTTTTTATCTTGGATTGGAGCTCAATTCAATGGAGAAGGCATCTTGTAGAGAGTCCATGTTTTGCTCTTTCTTTCTGCTCACCATTGTACAAGATATGATCCATCGGAGTGAAATCTTGTCCATATAATCTCTTGTCTCTACAATGATAGCATAGAATGTCCATCATGAATCGTTTATCCCATCTCATAAGCAAATCTTCCCTCTACCGTTCACTCCATGCCACGTGGCCAATTTTTCTATGCTGCTCAATGCTGAGCGCAGACTCCTGTCTCGGGTAAGAGAGAGAGAGAGAGAGAGAGAGAGAGAGACAAGTGGAACAACATATTGACATCTCCATACAATCATAGATTCCTGTGTCGGCGAGGATGACAAGACATGGGTACAAGCAAGGATCGACATCGTTAGAGCAGACAAGGAACAATGATCTTGACGCGCATTATGCTCGGTCTGAAAGCAATCAGAACGCCGCAAGCACTCCTATAGAGACTGCGAGAGAAGATGCTGGCACTGATCTCGGCGGCATACAAGCTGATCTCAAGGCGGACAACGACTTGGACACGACTTCAGTGTCGAAATCGGAACAAAGCCGTCGTTCAGTCTCGGTGGATCCAGAATACCTACGACACGTCGATCAACAAACGACTGCAGGCCAGATGGGTAGAAAGAAGCTGCTCATTCTCGATCTCAACGGCACGCTCTTCTATCGGCCAAGAGGTTCAGGTCCGAATCGACGGATATTCAATCGTCCGCATATCCACACCTTTTTGCACTACGCACTTTCACACTACGTCGTCATGGTGTGGAGTTCTGCTCAGGCGTACAATGTAGATCGTATGCTGGACAAGTTTGGTCTATATAAGCATCACGTATCAGCGGTCTGGAACCGCTCAAGCTTCAACTTGAGTCGTGAAGAGTTTAAAAGAAAGACGTTGACGATCAAGGATCTTAATCTGGTGTGGAAGGAGAATGATACAACGCCCTTTTTGAGGCGCAATGCCTTGCTCGAAACCACCGAAGCAAGTCACATGTCCAATGATCCATCAGTATCCAGGCACGTACCCAGCGACGATATGGACGGACATGTATTCTATCCTTCCCATTTCTTTGACCAGAGCAACACGGTGCTGTTGGACGATTCGCCAGACAAGGCACAACTTCAGCCTTACAACGCCATTCATATGCCAGAATTCGACGGCAAGAGGTTTCATTGGGGTAGAGACTCTGAATTGTTATCTGTCATCGCCTATCTGGAGAAACTGGAAAAGCATGACAATGTGTCGTGGTATATCAAGCATCATCCTTACCAACCTAGCCATGCTGAGGTACCTGGGACTATACATCCAGAAGAGGCATCGCCTGATGGAACAAGGTCGGCAAATTCCTCCGCACAAGACCTTGACGATGAGCAATTCAATGTAAGATGGCGCTTTCCAAGCTCCTCCATGGAACTACAACGCATTGACCACTATGCAGGACCGCATCCGCCGTATGCGTATCCATTGAAATTGGCGCCGACGCCTCATTTACTCATACCTGGATCCTGCGAAACAACAAGCTGATTGGCGTGTGGATGATGGCCGAACCAAGCAAGCCTCTATCTTTTCGATTGCGCATCACTGATCGGCCGCATGGGCCATGGGTGAAACACCCAATTTTGGGATCTCTCTCCACCGTTACTGTTTTGGCGCCCAATGGCTGTTGCTGCGCATCATTGTACCTTGGCGAACCTACCAGAACCCTTTAGATTATTCCATCATCACCTAGTACACACCATATACCCATGTATGATTCAGGACCTGTCTTTTGTCATCAAACTTGTGCTGAATAACGGCTGACAGAAAGGGCAGTCACAATTGACTATAAATGGAATTGGCGTTCTGTCGATCAGGTTGTGCATGTTTCGTCGAGGCATAACGTCGACAAGACTCTATACAACCTTCAAGCACTATTCTACTGCTACTCCAATGGCCAAGATTCAAGTACGACCTCATAATGCTCGTGGTCACGCTGACCATGGCTGGCTTGATACCTATCACACGTTCAGCTTTGCCAGCTACTTTGACCCTCAGTTTCAAGAGTTTGGGGCGCTCAGAGTGATCAATGAAGATACCGTCAAGGCTGGTTATGGCTTTGGCACTCACTCTCATCGCGAGTTTGAGATTTTCAGCTATATCCTCAGTGGCGAGCTGGAGCACAAAGATTGTAGGTGGCCGCTCTCCTAGGTATAACGGACGACTCACAACTAATTGCTTTAGCCATGGGTAATACCGAAGTGTTGAAACGAGGCGATGTGCAGTTCACATCAGCTGGTACGGGTATTTCGCATAGCGAACACAATGCCGATAAGCGACGTCTCAATGGCACGCCGGTCAACTTTCTTCAAATTTGGGTAAGTGGGCTTATGAAATTGCTCGTGTCGGGACTAACACATCGCGCTAGGTGAAGCCCACCTTGGAAGGCAGACGAACGGGACCCAAATACTACACTAAAAGCTTTTCAGACGAACAGAAACAGAATACCCTTGCCAAGCTCATCTCCCCCAAGGGCTCCAAGCCTTTTGATGCCGACACGATCCCTATTCATGAAGATTTCTATATGTTTGCTTCCATCGTAGACGCTGGCAAGAACGTGGAATACAATGTACAAGCGCCTTTGGCTGCGGATAAGCAGACCCCTCGACGCGTCTACATTCACTTGACCCATACGGGAGGCGAATTGAGCATCGAAGCCGATAGAAACAAGCAAGTGCTCAAACAAGGTGATGGTGCATTTATTACCGAAGTGCATCCGGGTGATCGTCTCGTGTTTAGCAATCCTGGAGAGAACAAGGCCGAGTTTGTCCTGTTCGACATGTCTTAAATCTTGTGCGTGTGTATGAAGCTATGACCAAAAATATATATATAATCTTTCCATAAAATGGCTAAATATTCACCATTCTCCATGGTCACAATTGTCTTGAGACTCTTTTTGCTATATGCAATGTATTGATGACTAGGAACAAAGGGTTGGGGTGCCGCACTCGGGCACCATCCAGGACAAAACATCCTTACAATTACAACAACATGAACGCCGTCCAATCAATCATGAGCATATGGTCCACATACACCATCGGCAAACTCCAACCATTATTATACATGCTCGAATTTGATCACCATGACGCTTAGATTGTCTGTGGAAAAGTTGGCAATAGCATGATCGAGTAACTTTTGTGATGCTACTTGAGGGTCTTCAATGTCGGCGATCAGATCGACTGCTTCTTGATCCTCGCATACATCCCAAAGCTGTGTACGTCCTTAGCGCACTTGTGACGAACTCTGTGCTATGCTTACCCCATCGCAAGCCAATATGAGAAAAGGATCGCTGTCTTTAAGTTCCGTCTCTGTCGTATACGGATTGCCGACAACAAATTCCTTCATTGTACTGTCTCCTAGAGACCGTGTGACGGCCAAGACACCTAGACAATCGACTGTTATAATGCATGGTGATGTTCATGCGCGCTGACTCACCATTGACGCGATTGTTCATGACGAAGCCGCCTAGGTCTATTATTCTTTTTGCCTCTTGCGCATCGCTACCCTTATGATCGTATGATAACCGGACCGCCTTTCCGTCTCTGCACAAGACGGCGCGGGCATCGCCAGCGTTGGCGGTATACAGAATACGCTAAGTCCTCATGCATGAGCCACCAAACATTAAGGAGGGATATACAGTCTACTCACTTTGGTCCCGCCTGTCGGGGAGCCATCTTGTCCGTTGGCATGTGGATCTTGCTCGCTACTCTTCTTTTGCAGGAATGCGACTACTGCTGTGCAACCAGAATGACGTGACTCTCGCTGACTCAATTGTCTGTCTACCTCCAGAAAGGTTGTATTAAAGACTTCCGGAACAGAACTGGAAGGACTTTGTTGCAAGCATTGCTGAAAGGTCTATAACATGGGAAAGTGTAAGTGACGGCCTAATTTGATCTTCAAACACCCTCTCGTACCTCATGAAAATACTCGCCGCACCAGTCGGCTGCATCTTTACCAGCATGACCGTCAAAGATTGCAAAGAAGCCTTGACCAGGAATGTTGTCGAAATCATAAACGTACGAATGAGCATCTTCCATCGTTCGCCGACATCTCTTATTTCTGTCCTCTGTGAATCCAACCCGGAACTCGCTCGTTTGTTCTGCCATAGACTGAGGTTCTATCGTGCAAGAAGAGCGAGGTTAACTGAAAGCGGCGCAGCGCAAAGCATCGCTACTCACCAGACGATGTAACACTATCGGACATGCCTAATCCTTTCAAAACGACGACACTACACAATCCAACCCAGCAAGAGCAGCGATCAGAGAGATGGAGAGCAAGAAAAAGAGAGATATATATAAAGAGAAAGACAGAGCGCAAGGAGTGCAAGGCTTCAAGGCAACGGTTCCAAGCTATGTTTAGTTAATGAATTAAATCGACTAATTAGGAAAGCCTGTCACGCGCGCGCGTTGACGTTCCAACTTTTCACACTGGAGACGATAGAGGGAAAGGCGCCTGATAGGGCCAAGACATGGACGCACGCAGAGCGTATTATCGTTGCCAAGTTATGTCGTATCGCTTGTTTACAGTTTCGTGACACGGCTACGGCTGGAGACGACGGCTGGGACTTGTTGTTCTATACCACCTATGTGGAACGACTCGGGCTAGATAACGGAGAAGGTATGCACGTTATGCTCGTTCGAGTGGTTTGGTCTGATGCATGCTCCTGCTCATGCGTTGATTTACAGATACTTCCTATATAGAAGATTTTCATGGACAACCTTTGACCAAGGCGACAGGATTGTTGTATGGCTCAAATTTAGTCCCGGATACAAGCACTGAAAGGCCCGAGCAAACTGATATACGGCAGGAGGTTCTCATCGATATACTCGAAGCCTGTATGTCCCTCAAAATAACCGCTCCGAAGAGTGAAGAAGGTCAGCGAGTGCTTTCGGATATGACCTGTGGCCATCAGCCAGATATTAGTTATGATTCACGGGCACGGGCGCTACTTTTGTCTATAGCAGAGTACATGCAGCTCACGGAACGAGATTTGCTGACGGTCGAAAAGAGCGTGGGACAGCAGCTTTACTTTCGATTGGAGGATGAAAGGCAAAAGACCGAAGGCGGTTGCTCAGATCAGACCGGGACTTATAGGTCAAACATGGACGAACGCGCTCTGGCAGCTATCGAATCACACGAAAAGAAGAAGAAATGGATGCGCTGGGTTGCCACGGGGGCCGGTGTGATTGGCGGTGGAGCCATCATCGGTTTGACTGGAGGACTGGCCGCTCCTCTCGTTGGTGGTCTCGTCGCTGGGCTCACGGGTACGGCATTCTTTGCCACCACTGGTGGCATTGTCTTGATGACATCCATGTTTGGTTTGACGGGCGGAGGACTTGCAGGTACGCATGGCGGGCCGCTAGCCATAATTGTTTGATTTGATGTTGATGTTTGATCCAAAGGGTACAAGATGCATCGAAGGACAAAAGGATTGCAAGACTTTTCTTTCAAACAGCTGCTAAAAGACGATACTTTGCCCATGATTCCCACTCTCACAGTAAGTGCCCAGGCCATTTGAGCTGCTAAACTCATCGCAGCATTAGGCAACTATTTGCATTTCCGGTTACCTGTTGGAAAATCAAGGTGAATTTGAGGCAAGTCACCGCTAAAACAGTTCTCCAGATACTGACACTGCCATCAGACGCCTTGGGAGACCTACTTTGCTTCCCTCAAATCTGACACAGACACCTATTGTCTGGAATTTGAACGAACCATCCTGCTGAAACTCGGCTCGGCCTTTCGTACATTTTTGGCGAGTGAAGCTTTAAAGTATGCTGGCATTGAAGTAGCTAAGCAAACAGCTCTATCAGCCTTTTTCGGTAGGTCATTGATCATTTTTTGCCCGATGATCGTATTGACTTTACCGCCCAGCTGCTTTGGCTTTACCGGGATTTCTGTTGAAAGCGGCTGATGTCATTGATAACCCATGGCAGATAGCGTTTGACCGCGCACATAAGGCTGGATTAGGTAAAGAGTGTCCACCCAATGGTTACTTGATCTAAAAATTATTGTGACAGTGCTAGCGGACGTCCTCGAAGAGCGCGTGCAAGGAAAACGCCCGGTAACTTTGGTAAGCCATCGGATCATGTTACCCGACTACTATTTAATCCCTTTGCATCAGATCGGCTATTCTTTGGGATCAGAGGTCATTTTCACATGCTTGCAAGAACTGGCTCGACGGAAACAGTTTGGCATCATTGATTCAGTCGTTCTCCTCGGCGCTCCGGTTGATGGATCTCATCTCCCAAAGTGGGATGCGGTGTCGTCCGTTACGGCTGGAAAGATTATCAATTGCTTCTCGGCTTCGGATTTTGTGCTCGGTATGTTTTGCAGCTTCTTTTTTCAATGAATAACAATCGTTGCAGCTGTGCTTCACCGTCTACATTCACCTACGGTCAACGTGGCAGGTCTCTCGCCTGTCAAGCATTGGCGTGTAGAGAATGTGGACATTAACAAACTTGTCTCGGGACACTTGAATTACAAGGACAGGATCCGGGATATTCTCAGCCATATCAACTTTGCAGATGCTGGAGACGAGAACACGTATAGACCGCAATAGATAGAGAACAATGGATTTGTCCGCGCCGAGTTTCCCCACATTTAAATCACGTGAAAGACTTCCACGAACTTTCATGTCAGCTGTAATCAACACACCTACTGACGACATGGCTATCGCAGCTGGAGGCAGTAGGGGTGCTGCTTTCCGGAAAGCCAGACAAGCTTTACTACTTCGCAGATATCAAGTTGCATGGGCCACTGCGATCGAGGTGTTGCAACCTTCCATGACCATGTCAGCCGTGATGACCTCACCGAGCAAGCTTTGGCTCTCGCGTTTCTACGACATATTGCTCAACGTCTTGGCGGAGGCTTATGCCCTGCCGGAGCAGAAAGAAAAGCTTGCTAGGGCCCCTTTCCGAGATTCTGAAGGCGAGCTACAAGACGCTATATCGCTCGACCCGGCAACGACGTTGGCAAAGCTTTGGCGTCTATTCATCATCGATTTTGGTAACGCGGGTGATGTTGATCCGGAGCTTGTTACGTCCTTGTAAGTATCTGATTTGCCATGTATCTTGTGAACATCCCATCTTACATAATCCACATTCCAGTATGACGGTGTGCTGCCGAACAAACAATCAGCAAATCGCTCGACAAGTAGCTGAACAATGGTTTTCGACCCTATCTGAGGATATGTGTAGGCTTTTGGAAGAGAGCGCTGGTACCTACAAAGAAAGTCCATCTTCCGATCAGCAGCCACCTCTCGCCAAAATCTACAGACAGATCGTAGAGATATATCTGATGAACGTCTTGGCAAGTGCTGGCGATTATGAAGCGTGCAAGTTGTTCCTCGAGTATAACACGTATATTCCAAACGACTGGAAACGGGTAAGTGATTGCATGCGATCGCTTCACTCGAAACCTCTGCTAAGTTTATATTGTAGCGTTATGAAACGGCGATTGATCGTTTGGAAGAGAACGCAAAAAAGCCAAAGAACGTGATACCTGTGACAAAAACTTCTGATAAGCCGAAAGAGTCTAATCAAATAGTACGCACCTTTGACGAGTCCCGTAATAGCCGTGCAACTGACGAAAACGCCGGTAAAGCTTCGGCAAAAGCAGCAGCTTCACCAATGGCCACCAGTTATACAAATGGTCACCAGTCTCCAAAGCCAGATAATCGCAAAATATCAACATCGTTGTCTTCTACTCATCGGGCGAATACGGACGCCCCGAAGTTTCAGAAACCCAATACTCACACGACCATAAGCCGACCGGGTCTCCAGCTTAAACGCATTTGGGCCGCATGTTTGTCTCGGTTGCATGCATATCAACATACATCAACTGCGGCCGTACTGATGGCTTTAATACTGGTATTTCTCGGAATATTTACACGCAACCGTGCCTTGATTACGGAACGCGCCAAGATGGCATTGGCGAAAGTATGGCGGACTCTAAAGATGGGGACACAGGTCACCTATATCTAATTGGATGGTCTACCCGCATGGCAATTTATATCACCATTCTGCTCGTATCTATGCGCAGGCGGTCGTGCGCACATAGGTCACGTCGAAGTTGACCGAAATGTATGGATGGTTTTCGATGCGATATTGTCGTCGGCTTTGATTGTTTCATGGAGACTAGGGCATTTTGACTCGAGTGTACCATAGCATGTATATTGGACCAGGTTTGGTTAGAGCCATTGTTTCCGTCTCCTTCAGTCGAGCGAGTGCCCACACTGTTTGCCCCGTGATCATCATCTTTAATGCGGTTTCTCACTTTGAGATAATTCGTCCAGACATTCTGATATTTGCATCCTTGTGTGCTGTTGCAATATTCTAAGAGCAAGCTCTCCTCGACATGATCTAGAGGTAGCGATTCCAACCAGGAAACATTTGCGGCTTGCATATCGTCTTGTAGACATGTAAGCATATCCAATCAACGGAGAAACTGAATGTTTACCTGTGAGTACCTTATTCACGACCGTCAGAAAGGCAGTACCATCAACACCTCTCCTATGTCGGCGCTGTATCAAGTCAGTTCAGCAGCCATTGAGGACCAAACCCCCACGCTTCTTACTTGGTATTCATAGGCTTGTCGAATATCCAAGGACGCGAGTATTTCAAATTTTGCCATCCAGTCCGTGCTTGTTGCGAAAACCGTTTCTAGAACCATTGCAGAGGCTTGCTTGACGTTCACATATGCGGAGCCCGCAAGAATTCGCAGAACACAGTTTGCATACTTCAACTTTAGAGAAGGATCGCTCAAGACGGAAAGTATTGTCTGAAAGAAGACATTAGAAAGGGCTAAGCTGAGAATGAATGCTTCAAACCAACCTGGTTATCCCTATGATCCACAGCCCAATACAAATCCATTTCCAATCGCGTCGCGCCATCAAGCGAGACTTGACAGCTAACTTCTTGAATCGAGTTTTGCGCATACCAATCGCGTAGTAGATAATACACCAGAGACCGTTTCCATAGGTCCTCATTCTCGCTTCCATTGATTGCAGCAATCAACGCTAGAAATTGGGTGGCGGTAGTTGGCGGATAAGTTTCTAGAAGAATGCATTAAGGATATAGAATAATGAGAATGAAACAAGCTTGCCGCATACCTCTCACGCCACCATCTCTTAATACCCTGTCTATGATGAAGGATTGGGAATCAGTTGCAAGGTGTGATGTGAAAGTTTCCTTGGTATATGGAAATTTATCTGGTCTTAAATCGAACCAGCGAGAAAGATCATGTTCCTGTCGAAGCATATGATCAATCTCGACTCATCACGAGAAAGGTGTCAACACTTACATTGGCTGCTTCACGTTCCCAGGCAGGATGTAAGGCTCGATATGTCAATTCGGTCAGTCGATTTACTGATATCAGCAAGCTGTAGAATTTCGAATAGAGTGCAATGTCCTTTTCCAGGTTGTGTTGCATTCAGTACGCAGCGACGTAATTTGAAAATCCCAACATCTACTCACGTGCACGAACTCAGTACCAAGGGTCTGCGCTAGGTACTGTGTTTCCAAATGACGGAATTTTGAGCCACCTTCGTCTTGTTGCCAAATATCAAGACAAACGGCATTACCGATATGCAGAGACGAGCCACTCTCCTCGTCCCGAGGCTGGTCTAGATATGCTATGAGTAGCAACAGAGATCTCCCTGTTAGATCGTCTAAGGAGGCAGATCAAGGGGTTATTGATCCATATATATGGTTGTGGTTAACTTACCGGGATTTGCGATTATCCTTGCCGCTGTGATGCGGCAAGGATGGTTTTGGTTCGCAAGTTCGGCGGCCCCTCGATAATGTATAATAGATTTAGAACCGTTGGATTGCACATCGAAGACCGTTATCAGAGGTCCCCTGGAACTGATTGGATTGAGCTCCAATAGGGTAGTGGTGTGATTCAGACCCACCCAGACATGTTTGGTTCTTGCTCTCCATTTTGCTGCACATGGAGAATAGGTTCGGATAGAGTTTTCAAACGCACCATCGAAATTGAATGTACAGTTCCTAAACTATCTCAGTATGACTGCAATGTTGTAGGCAAATCGTTACCGTGAGCGCTGAGATCAATCTCAAAGTTCGGACAGCTTCGGACAGCTTCCTGTGCGAGGGTGTGGAAGGTCATACCGTGCACCAACCCTGTCGATGCCCCGACGACGACACACAATAGATTCTCGTTCTCGAGATATGTCAAAGACAGGCAGCGGATGCGGCCAAACTTGCTGCGCGAGAATGGCAAAGTAATATGCCCGGAATCCTGGAAAAAAAAAATACCTGAAATGACATCCCTGTCAGTTCTTATGAGGTACATACCATCGCAAACATCCCGCCGCTTAAGGGACGGACGGCAGCCAAGAGCACTTTTGAGCGGTCTGTAAGAATAGCCAGAACCACAATTCGTTCATCTGACTCGTCGTTGTGTCCAGAGGACATCTATCCAATCAAAATATGGCTCAGGATGGATGGCACATGTTCCGCTTTTGACGCTTACTGATCTGGGCACATCGATAGCTTCGATCGAGACCACGCGCTCGTCAGCTGAGCATGGCAGCTTTAGTTCCGTATGCATTTGGTGAAACAAGTCGTAAAGATATAGGTTTTGCGTCGCGGTTCCTGACTGACTGGTACATATTACCAAGAACCGTAGGTCGTTCAGAACGACGGTAGCTAGAGCGACGAATACACACTAGCAGCAAGTTCAACTTGTTAGTCAGCTCATAAGATCAGGCAGTAGCTTTACAACCTCTGGTAACAGTTGTTTGGCGTATATCCTGGCCAGTGTTCTATGACACTTTCTCAGGTCGCGCACCTCGACAACCTCCGCGTCCCAGCGGATAAACTGGAAGGACTCCAAAGAGGTGGACGAAAAGAACAAAAATTGTGCAAAGGAGGGTATGGAGGGGCTGAAAACGTGCCTCTCGGGCACCACTTCAGTGCTCCACACCATGGCAGGGAGAGGCGACCACAATGAACAATGGTCGTAATCTCCGCGATAGTCACGTGCAACAGTGACGTCATTGCTCCAAGGCGACAGGTCAAAGCGTTCTCTCTTCTCTTGCGTTCAATGGGTCACGCATGAGGTCTCTAGCACTTGGACTAATCGTGTTATTTCTGCTCGCAAGTCCGGCATGGGCACGAGCAGGTGATAATGACGATCCTAACGCTACCCATCAGTATGCCTGGGTGTTCATTCTCGCCATTACGGTCTTTCTGCTGCTGCTATTCTGCCTTGTCTGCTGTTCGAGGGCAATTGACGAAGCGGACCAAGGCGATGCAGCTTATTCTGCTCTTACAAACGATAACAGCGACCTTATCGACGAAGAGACGCTAGGGACGCTTACAGAGTATGCTCGGCAGAGTTATGAACGGGCTCGTGGTATGTAGTCAATTATCTGGTTAGATGGGCCATGGGAAACTGACATCGCTCAATCATCTTCTCAGCATGGCAAGAGAGTCATCCACCGAATAGCGTACCCACCGATATCACTTTCTCGCAATTGATGTCTATCCAAGAGAAGGGGGTCTCAGCGTGGGAGTTTGTTCCTGATATCACATCAAACATTCATGTTTTCGATAGAACCGAGATTTCATTCTACGATGGCGACTGTAGTGTCCAAACCAATCTACCACTCCCCAGGAACCAAGAAGTATATTATTGGGAAGCGAAGATGTATGAATTATCGCCGGCAACGACCGTTGCTGTCGGTGTCGCAACGAAACCTTACCCCAACTGGCGGCTACCAGGTAAGCTGATGATGCTACTTGCAACCTCGCATGGCCGTCTATACTCATCATCCTCGTCATTAGGCTGGAATCGGCATTCCGTGGGATATTTTTCGAATACCGGCAACAAGCACATCAACCAACCTGTACACGGTCAAAAGTGTGGACAGCCTTTATATGAAGGCGATGTGATTGGGGTTGGGTATCGACATCGGACTGGTACTATATTTCTCACGCGAAATGGGCGAAAGTTGGAAGACGCGTGCCACAATCTTCGGATGAACTTATTTCCTACCATCGGGGCAAATGGTCCTTGTCAAATTCATGTAAACTTTGGTCAAGCAGGTGGGTAGTACTGAAAGTAATGCCTTTTGCGAATTCAATTGACAGTTCGCGCATTGGATTTAGGTTTCGTTTTCATAGAGGCAAATGTAAAGAAATGGGGACTCGCACCAATGCAGGGGACACTAGCACCTCCTCCGGCTTATGGTCATGAACGGGAGACAATGCTCCTAGAAGCAGGAACGCCGATACGGCATGGTGGAGATACGTCAAGCACGAGCGAATCAGAGTCCAGACGTCACCCCAATCAACATGGACAGTCTTTGGAACATCGCATAACCATTCCATCCGATAGACAACGCTCGGAAATCTCGCTCGCCGACTTACCGCCGCCATCATACGCTACTCTTCTTGATGATGCGGACGACGAAGCCTCGGATGAACATCCTGAAGATCCGTCCGAAACATCTCGTCTGCTTGATCAAAGCCGAAGCCATACTAGCTATCGAGGTGCCACATAATCAGCAATCGTGGTCAAGCTAATCGGTGAGGAATGGTGACAGAGAGGCCTGGCCAATGACCGGCCATTCCCCAGTAGTGCTTTGACTGACGTCCAAATACCTGGCATTGTATATACCTCACTATGTTAATACGCTTGCTTTGTAAAGATATCCTATAGTACATTATCCTCTTCTACTGGAGAACGGATCAAAATCGTCTATTGACATTGGTGTAGATGGCACTCTAGTAAATTTGGTTGGTGTTGATGGATTTGATGATAACCTGGCACCCGGAGAAACGGAAGCGTTCAATTGTTGGAAATGAGTCGGAGACAAAGCAGGCGAGTTGAAGGCTTGACTGTGCATGGAACTGGGAGTTGAAGAGGGGTCCGCATCTGCATTCACATGGGTTGATCAACTCATAACATTGTTAACATTATTGAATTGAGTTGTTCCTTACCCGTCAAATCGAGTAGCAACAGATCCCCCTGGTTTTCTTTGCCGCTCGGTCTTGCATTCGGTGGCGTCGATTGAGGCCCTTGTGTCTTCAGTTGCGGGCCAGGCTGCAGGCTAATGTTCATTTTTGCTGCCAGACTGATCCGAGATCTAGATTACTTACCTGCAAAGAGTCATCGTTTAAAACTTTTTGCACGTATTCAAAACGCTCACGAAGCAGCCGTTCGTCCAACCATAACCTCTCCACGTACTTTTTTCGCAGATGTATCCGGAGGTCGCTATCGAATGTTGGTGGATACTCGTCCTCAGGCACACTGTAACCGGACAACCATGTTGCTGCAGCTGCCTTGTTCCCTCCCAGACGTAGAACAATGACCTCTGGTTGCGTAAAGACTGAGGACGAGATTGATTTGATCCTGTGCCCGACCTCTCGACTACAGCTGAAATTAGAGCATCGTGAAGAACCAGCTGAATGCAACTTACAGTAAGCCAGAGCAACGAGCACAGACAAATGCTTGCGTGTGCAAATCTACGTAATACGGCATCTATCAAGCATGTCTACTAAGCATCAAGAACGCAAGACGACTTCACCTACCTTGGCAGGACATTCGAAGCATGTCTTGTTTTCGGGAATCTTCAGCAGATCTTTTACTGCCCTGAAGCAACACGTCAGGTTCCATCAGTCTCCTTGTCTTGTCATTTATACTTACGCCGCGTTCAGGTCAGCCTCCATACTCCTTCCAACGTGTTTTCGTGCCATGTTGAGCCACCACTTGAGCTGGGAGGTCCGAGACGACCTATTTTGCCTTGAGCCCAAATTGGTCGAAAGCCTGGAAATTTGTCAAAAGGTGGTTTATTCTCGCATCTTGCGCTTGTTGTATTCACTTTGCGCTACCATTGAGAGTGGAGAACTCGGTATTCTTGAGATTTAGGATTCCAAGCAGTAGTTGGGCTTGTCTTAGGCTCACAGGTACAGTATGCTCAAATCCCCGAGGATATTCATTATCAAACGAACTATCACCATCACTCTCTGAACGAAGTCCCCTTTGAATGGATCTGCGTCCGATGTCCTAGTCAAAAGTTGCTGACCGCTAAATAGGGTAAACGCACTCGCATCTTTTCGTTGCGAATGGTAGCATCATGCATAGAATTTTGTTTCTCCAGAGTGAGAGCTGATGCCGTAGCCAGGCCTGCTGCATACTGCTTGCTCTTGTGTAATAGAAATCACTGCATGGTTTAAAGCAAGCGACACACGCTTGAGGCAACTTGTGGAATGAAATCTACAACAATTGGCGTATTGACAAAGCGATTCCGATAGCTACATTTTCCATACGACTAAAGTGCCTTTTACAGCATCAATTGATACAGTTTCTCTTTTACTTTCTCTTTATTAAAATGCGGTCAGGATTTTGCGATCCTCAGCTCTCATGCTGTCAAGAAAAATATGGTACTGTTTTGCTCAGACCTTGCTTTTGGGGCTTCACATCTAATCTTCCCACAATGGGCAACTGTATCAGATTTTCACCTGGTCCTCGGATATGGTTTCAGTACGCAGAAGCGTGTCCAAATTGGGCAGTATGACCAGAGGAGATTAGGAGGGACACGTCATAACCGACGGCAGGAAGCCAAAGAAGACAAGACGGAGACCTAGCGGGGTAGACGTGGATCGCGGATTCGTGCTGGAGCTCGGAAAAGTACCAAGAAGTGCGGGAAGGACACCAGAAGGGAACTTGAAAATCAATTCTTGATGACACTGAGTATTGAAGTGACATTGTAAGTACAGTAAGTATGGTACCTGCTTGCACAGGACATCTGTTATACAGTATATTTGAACGCGCGGACTTTTTGCGGAATGCCGCCATGTGAAAGTTCCCATATTTTGTTTACAGACGGGTAAGTTTAAAAACTTAAAAAAGAAAAGAATTACAATGAGAATACTAACAGTAACTGATTGATTTGAAAACTAACATACTGTACTGTAAGATTACTCACGATTTATAGTATGACACGCGCATCAAATACTGTAATGAGAGTACTCTACTGTACTGTACTGTAATTGAATAATCTACTGTATTATCCTGAACCGTACAATACTGTACTAGGTCCTACAGTACCTACCCGATCTTGTTTCTTGCAGAATTTAGAAAAGATGGTCTCGCAAAGGTGAAGGCAACGTGTTGCGATACTGTATACTGTACAGTACAGCAAAATGTGAATGTTTCAATACATTTACAGTACTGCACCTTAATTATACAGTAGTATTGTATTACAGTATCTGTGTGCTGTGAATACAGTAAAACCCTATTCTGTTTGTAAACGAGGAGCAACGTGGTGGGAGAATATGAAAAGAGGGAAAATCTCAGGGAAAGTTTACTACCTTTAGCCTTTTTAATTTAATGTCACACATTAGCATTTTCCAACCCAGAAATACAGTGCTGTAACTGTTAGTTTAATGCTTTAGCAAGTCAGGCAGAGGGGAAGAGAGAGAACAAGTATCGATTGCTGTACAATACTGTACTGCACAACAAAGAACAGGTCAGAGTACAGTACAGTACATATCGTGCATGACATTCATACCCTCTAAGTCCCAAACGGCTTGCCATACTGTATTGTACTGTACCAAATACTGTAGAACTCGGGGTCCAAATACAGTAAAAGATACTGTACCATAAACCACTATAACTGTTTACTGTACTGTATGTTTTGGGTTATGGGGATACAGTAACTACAGTACTATATGTACTATACTACTGGTACAGTACATGTAGCGACGAGCTACTGTACATTACATAGAGTATGGGCAGTGCTGTAAACCATTTTTAGTGCAAGTCTAACTGTTTCAGGTTGAGTCCTTGCTTTCCAACGACATAATACTGTACAATACTCTACTGTATCTTGGTGTACAGTAGTATAGGACTCGGTGTGAAATGAGAGAAAAACAAAAACTGTTTTTGTTTTCAGTTGCAGAGTAGTCACAGTACACGAATTGTCTGACGTCAAGAATTCGTGACGTAGCACGCCAGAGGGTTACACTTGGCATGAAAAGGAACTTTGCTTAACAACCAACTTGTTAAAGCCAGTCCGGATACTGTATTGTACGACGGTTTTCCTGTTTTCTAGACTGCATCATCCAAAGTCTAATGAGTTCCTCTTTTTGCATAGCCAGCTTACTGTTTTTATGGCCTATTTCCTGTTAAAAGTACTACCGTACACCTGCTGCTGCGGCCGAACAATTGCACTTTCGCGAGAAAATTACTCGGAACACACGAAGAGAGCACGGCACAATATACTGTGCTGTACTATAGTATCCTTTTCCGCTACTCGCTACTTTGTGATTGAACTGTACAGTATCTCAGATGACAATTGCATTCGGCACTATACTGTAATTTCGATCCAAGACTTGATATCCTTGTGGTGGGAGAGAGAACTGCTACAGACCTTACTGTACCTCTTTGGGTCCTCTCTCTGCCCTTTTGGTCTTTCTGGCTCTGGTTCTTCCTCTAGCAACGCAACACTAGCGCTCTCTTTGTCGGTTCGCTAGCGCTGTACTGAACACCTACAGTATCTGTACCATATCTCGAAACACGGTACTTGTCGGCGAATTTGGCACAGTATTGCGATACTGTATGCCTTTCGGCCAGTGTGTCGCTGGTACTGTACTGTACCGTACAGTAAGTGCCAAATGGAGTAGACAGCTACTGACTTTCTTTGTTGGTCCTCTACTGTAAGTTACTGAATACTGTATACTGTATACTGTACAGTACATTACATACCAGTGGCAGTCAAAAGCGTCCCAAGAATTGCCTATTTTGACTTTGACGCGCAATTGCGTAACACTCGAAGCAAGTGTGGGTTCCAAACTTCTATCAGACATACATGTATCCTTTGGCTATCATCTGCCCGAGTTTCAGCTTCTTAGCCCTTCTGGTGCCGTCACAATC
>MVBO01000160.1:0-32552 GCA_002261195.1 Bifiguratus adelaidae
GCCTTCTTCTCCAATAGTTCCTTAAGATTGGCATCCCGACCATCTATGTGAAGGGCAGAAGCGTCAGAACAAAAGGATTCCGCGAACCGCAAACAAAATATCCACCATAGGTTGTTGAAACATATTTGATATCCCTAATGACTTCAACGGGTCTTGGTGCGATCAACTTTTCATTGTTTCGCTCTATTTCGCTTTGAGATTGATTGTCTTCCACCGAAGGAGAAGTTGCTTTTGAGTCCCCATTATTCAAATGCAGTCTTCTTTGTTGGTCAATCTGTCCTGTGGCATAAGAATTATTTGTGCTGATTTCGGCGGCTGCTTTTGTTTGCTCATGCGAAGCCGAGGTCGATATTAGCGCTTTAGACTTTGATTTTCGGAGTACGCGCTGATGTGGGTTCAAGTCTAATGCGCCCGGAGATGAGGGTTGTGATACCGTTGATGGTAGGTCATTGTCGGTGTCGGGCTGTTTTGGTATATCAAGGGGACCAATTTCCGCAACAAGTTTGCCAAGTCGTATGGGTTTAGGCTTGTTCGATACTGCTGCCGGGGTTGATGGAGACAGGGTACGTTCGACAAGCTTTGAATCGCTCGAGACCCGAGGAATACTCTTTGCAGAGGGGGTGTCTGGAATTTGAAAGGGACTATTTCACAAAATACGCAGTTAGTACGTCAACCGATTATCGGAATTGTATTGTTGGCTACCTGGCAGCATTAGAACGTGAAGGGAACTGGAATGAATATAAGATCAGCCATGTAATTGATATGCTTAAGTTTCGAACATACCTTTGACCATTCTCCCTCAGTGAGATTCAAGCCTTCAATCGCAACCTCCAAATTGTCGTTAGTATACGTTGGTGTAAGAAACACGGTATGCGGGGTAACTCCAACATCTTTAAGATTGATCGATCCATGCTATTGACGCATCAACAAGCAATCGGCGTTCGCTCGAGATGGAACCTACCGCAACAGCTGCTTGGTCCTCGCTAGCACGCACGCGCGCACTGAACAACGCGAACCAGTTAGCAATCAGAAATGTTCAAATGCCACCTTTCCTTTACCTTTGCTTGATTTTGGCCGATTTGAAGATGTACTCTCGCATGGCGACCAGCTTGTCCTCATCATCCTCTGTCATCCCCATTCCTCGGAGCCGCTCGAAATACTGAAGGTCCCTAATGTCATCTGTTTCAGCGCGCAATCGTGCGGTCGTCATCATTACTGCTTACTCGTCAGAGAAAGCTGCTTTTTCGCCTTCAAAATTGAGCAACAAGGAGTTCCGCCGTATCAGAGCACCAGGGCCTCCTATCAGCGCTCTCTTGCCGAACTTTGTATCCCCATTAGTGGCTTTTCGATCCTTATCGACTCGCCAAAAGAGGCTCTTTGCGTTTGCCTTATTGGCCCATATCAATGCTTGCTCGTAAATTTGCCTCGGAAGCTGCAATGAAGGGTGAGCAAGGTATTGAATCACGCTGCTTCTGTAAGGTCTCCACTCACTGGACTCTTTAGGCTCTCCAAAATCGTCTCTTCTGTGATCTCAGCGACGTCTGCACGAAGAAACTCCTTAATGATTGGATAGATGACACACCAAACATCTGCCAAAGGCAAAGATCTAATTGAGGTCACTGTGAAAGCGACGACACCGTATCGAATCCAAATATTCGGATGGCACATTAGGGGTGCAAGGATGGCCACAAGTTCCCATATCTTCATTCGCTGGAATAGACCAAGCTGAGCCAGACTTGTCAATGAGTGCAACACTTTCTCAACCACAAATTCTTCAGCATCTACGAATGTTTAGAAATGTGCAAACACCACACGCCCACCTGCTTCACTCACCCGTCAGAGACTGGATCATAAGCGGTAAAATGTAAAGCTCAAGGCTCTGTCCACCGACAAATGTACCGACACCGACAATACTTTCGAAAAATGCACTGGTGAGCAAGAGCAAGACGCATCAGCACCCCGCCAAGTATACTACATGTAGCCGCCTACCTTCGCAGCATCCAATCCCGGTCGTTCAGGTATGTGATCATGTGGCTTAACAGGACGTCATTGGCCTTTTGACGTCCAAAAAAGACACACAAGGATGTCACGTTCGACATGAGAGCTCGCTTAACAGCGCTCATGGGATCAATGAGAAGCGCTTTCACCTGTTCTTGGATGGCATTTTGCAAATCGTGGAGTGATGTGTCGTAGGATGCCTGTATAACAAGTAAGATGAGAGGGGGAAGGTTTCATCGATGACTTTACGCGGTGATATTCACCTCATAACCTTGATCTTCCCCGTCGCCTACATTGCCATTAGGAACATTTCCATCCATCTTCAATAGTTGCGCCATGTCAAGAAATCTGAGAGCTTCTTGGGCCAATAGAGATATGCAATTGGCATATGTTACTCGAACAAGGACTTCGCTATCTCTGGTGAAAGTTTCGAGATTGGGCAGGATGTACTCTGGAAAGATCCGGGCATTGATAGGCGAGATTGCGTTCACTGTCCCGAGCTATACAATGGAACTTGGTCAATCTCATGCCAAACCAGGAGGAAATTCAGTCGAAAGCCCTACCAGTTCTGTTAAACCCTGTACTGCTCTAGAACGGACGTAGGCGACATCGTCGTTGAGTAGGACAACCAAGTAAGGTATCAATCGATCCAGCTTCACGTCATCTGGAACATATTCCGCAAAGGTGAGAAGCATATCGATGGCTTGCACGCGAGCAGAGGGATAAACGGTATTCCTTATCATGCTGCAGATATATGCAACGATGAGAACAACTCCTCCATCAGCTAAAGGAGCAACTTCCGTCAGTCATTTGTCGCTTTACGGACACCACTTACATGTACTCGAACCAGGTTTGTCCGACGAATCCGCTCCGTCACTTGTGTTTGTCCGCGAAAGTGCAGAGCTTTGCCTTGGCATGGTTGGTGTATTCCCATTTCCATCCTTGAGCTTCAATCCATCCGCAATCTGAGCAAAATCGGCGTACAAGCGTGCCATTTTCTCGTCTGCTTCAGACATCCTAGGCGTGTTGCTTAAACTGAACCCTGTGGACAATTCCAATGCTCTTGGTTGATTGATGATTTCTTGTAGTTCTTGGGCGACATCGTTCGATTTTCGGAGCCCTTCATGCGGATCGGTCAAACCGCTTATGTATTGATGCATAAAAGAGTAAAAGTACTCTGGAAACGCCGTGCCTCGGCTTGAGACGATGTAAGTAAATGTGGGCCTTTCACTGCTTCGAAATGGTAAACCTTACCATGATGTCAGATACTCGTCAGCGCTATGGCGATGCTCTGCATCGAGATGAATCATGGACTTGACCATCAGCTAAGATTCATGAATTAAGCCTATATGAAAATTAGACAACGCTATGCTTACCCTAATGTCCACTTCCTCAATCTTGTCAATGTGTACAGACGGATCATATTCCCCGTTCCTGTATTTCAACAATTGAGACAACGAGAAAATGGGTGTGCCTTCCAGAAAGAGTTCCGCAATGACACAACTGTGAGAGATCAGTCACTATTAGAAGAACGCATTTACTACCAAACGTACCCCAAGCTGAATACATCCATTGCAGACGTTAAATCACCGGCAGATTCTCCCCATTCGAGCTTGCTCTATCATAGGTTTAGCCAAAGCGTTGTATGCCAGCAAGTTTTATGTCAACGTACCATTTTCTCGTCGATATCACTGCCAGGCTTGTAGAACCTTTCCGGTGCAACATAGCAAGACCGTCGATCTGAAGTGTCAAAGAAAAAGGAGAAATCGGCTGGATTATCCTAAACAAATAAGTTAGATCTATGCGAACAAGCAAGATCCACCAGCTGCACCTCTGGAAGATATGTAGGCTTAAACGAAGCATAGTCGGTCAGAAACACCCAATTCCAGGTCGTCACTTGCACATTCTCTGTCTTTATGTCACCATGATAAACGCCTTGCGCATGTGAGTCAGCGACAGCAACGAGTAACTGATAGGTGATCCATTTCTTTTCAATGATGTTCAAGAACGGACGTATACTGAGTGGAAACATCGACATAAGCTACTCCGGCCCACCATCAGAGCATGTACACTACCTTATACGATCGTAAAGACTACTGTAAAAGTACTGTCGGACGAGATAGGCTGCCTTTTCTGTCTCCAGAAACCGTTGATACGTATATGCATTCGGAATCTGTATCAAGGCACGATGTTCACCTGCAAGGACAGCGTTATTATACCAAGGCAGGTAGCGTTGAACTTTTTACGTACGTCCCACTTGAAGCATGTATCGGCGCAGTGACAGGCCGGGTTCCGGCTTGACAAATATCTTGACCACCACCAGTCCATCTCTATGTCGTCCTCGAATGGTTTTCAGGAAGCGAGCGCTACCCAAGCTAGAAACCAAAAGGGTATGAGCATCCTATATGCGGTTCAAGGAGCCAGGGCGGCACCACGCACCTCTTCTCATACTGAATGTCGCCAAGCTCCGACGCGTAGCTGTTTATTCCCGCAGTGGCAGCTTGAGGAGTCGCGCTGGAAATCTTGTTGCCCATGTCGATCGTTCACACTCCAAGCACCTCGACGCAGTTATGACTGACCTGAGAAAGAGAGCATGAGGTGGCTAATGGACACAAGGAAAGGAACAGAGACGCGCGACAATAAACCACGCAATGTGACTAAAAAATATCGCACTTGATCTTTCAGCTGAATAGCCAGACACTTGCAAGCTTTGCGTTACAGCGCTCTTGACGCGTCTAATTATTCACTCGAATCGATGCCATCGTCGCGTTGTGCAAAGATCTATCTTTAATGTCCTACAAGCTACATCTCAGCTTTTTTTATAACTCATACTAACGATTTGCTCACAAAGGCATCTATTGCTTGGAGGCAACAAAAGACTTGCCCTTGGCAATGTTCTTCTTGAGTTCAGGCAAAGCAGCTTCGACAAGCTTCTCCTCATAAGCAGAAAGCTTACCAAGAGGGTGGATCTTCTCTACACCGTTGGCCTATGAACAAAGTGAGTCTCTTTACTCGAAATGACAAACAATTGCACTTACGCCAAGCTCAACGTTGGTAGCAAAGAACTCAACACCTTGATCGGCAAAGACAGGAGACTCGACAAACGTGGGTTCGACAATGCCGCGCTTTCCTCCAACGGTGGCCTCCAAAACAGAGTTGGCGAAGCGAGCACCGGCGAAAGCCATGGAGAGGGTAGCGGATCCTTTTCCATCCTTAGCTTTGACAACCTCATCACCACCGAATTGGATGCGGTGAGTCAAAGCATCGAGCTCTTCTTGGGTGAAAGACTTGCCAGATTGAGAGAGGAGGGGAACGATAGTGACACCAGAGTGACCACCAACAACGGTGATGTGAATGTCCTTAGGGTCTCCGCCCTTGACTTCGGAAACGAAGCGAGAAGCACGGACAACATCAAGAGAGGTCACACCGAAAAGACGCTTGGGGTCATAGACGCCGCGAGCCTTGAAAGTCTCGGCAACGATGGGAACAGTAGAGTTCACAGGGTTGGAGATGATGAGAATGTGGGCCGTGGGGCAGTATCTGGTCAAAAGGTTAGAAAAGTCATTCTCCAAAATGATTTAGATCATCGGCTGGGACTTACTGGGCACAAGCATCGGCCAAACCTTGAACGATGGAAGCGTTCGTGTTGAAGAGATCATCACGGGTCATACCGGGCTTGCGGGGAACACCGGCCGGGATGACGACGACGTTGGATCCTTCCAAAGCCTTGGCGAGACCGTTGTTCTCGGGGACATAGCCAGTGACCTGTAAGCGCACGACAGTAATGAGTCTCTTGTCATTACGTAAACAGCGACCGAGCAGGAGCAATAAGCGCCGCCGAAACGTCACCTCGGCCAACACCAGCACTAAAACTTTACCTTGGAGTTGGTGTTGATGTGAGAGATATCAGCGGCGACACCAGGAGTGTTGACAATATCATACAGGGCGAGGTCGGAAATGTTGGGATTCTGCTTGAGCAACAGCGACAAGGACTGTCCAATACCTCCAGCAGCGCCAAGAACAGCAACCTTGGCAGCGTTGCTCACAGCAGAGGTAGAGAAAGCACGCTTGGCGGTGGAAGCAATGGAGCGAGTAGTAACAAACATTGAGGGGTAAGGGAAAGTAGTCAACCGTAAACACAAGATGGAATTTTATTCCTCTCCAGGACAAGCGTTAAGGCTGACCATACTCCTATGTTCCATGAAGTATGCTTTGGACTACGCGCTGTTTGGACTACTAGCCTTGTACTGTTTGGCATGTCCGTATACAAAGGTGGAAGAGAGCTTCAATATACAGGCAGTCCATGACATTGTGACCTATGGGGTGTCACCGAGTGCATTGCCTCAGGTAAGGAACATTGAGACGTCTTTCACGTTGCTCATGGGAGACGCGCTTGCTTCTTTGTTAGTATGACCACTTGGAGTTTCCCGGAGTAGTCCCGAGGACGTTTCTTGGGGCACTGCTTCTTAGTGCCTATACCTACCCGATAACGATGATATTGCGCTTGATCAATCGAGGTTTGGGATGGAGAGTGATTGACAGCAAGTTTGTGGGTCAATTGGTCGGTGAGTGCGCGCATTCGCTATCGTGTTCGTCCATGTAATTATTCTTAATCATTAAGCTCGGCTTACGTTGGCCTTCTTCACCTGCATCTCCATGCACTATCTCCGACTGTCTGTTCGAAAGGCATTTGGTCAACGGGCAGAAAGATGGTTCTTCATCTTGACATGTAGTCAGTTCCATACCATGTTTTGGACGAGTCGACCCTTGCCGAATATGTTCGCATTCCCCATGGGTATGTGGAGGTTCTATACGATGATGCAACATTCATCCGCTCATATTCTGGAACAGTCGTTTTCGCATTTGCGCACTGGCTAGAAGTCGTCTACAAGCGAAACTCAATGTTGCCACTTCGTCATGTCCTTCACTACACCGTCATGGCCTCCTCCATCTTTCGCTTTGAGGTTGCCTTACTTGCGGGTTGCATTGTGTTGCCCGAATGGCTCATTTTCCGATCCATCAGCTTTCGGGAAATTCTGCTGAATGGAAGTATTGTCGGAGCCTTCAGCGTGATGTTATCCACTGCTGTTGACTCCTATTTCTGGCGTCATCTATGCTGGCCTGAGTGGGAAGTTTTTTGGTTCAATGGCGTGGAGCAACGAAGCTCCGAATGGGGAGTACGTGACCATGAAACCTATTCGGATGCACTCTTTTCTGATCATGAGTGTCTATTTAGGTATCACCGCCCCATGCCTACTTTACTGTGCATTTACCAAAGCTTTTGCTCGCTTCGCTTCCGCTAGTCGTGTACGCTTTGTGTGCGCAGCAACTGGGCTCAACTGGACGAAACCACAAACCTCGCGGACGGCCATTGGCAAGATTTTTTATACCCTGTTTGGCTTATGTCACGCTCTTTTCCTGCATTGGACACAAGGAGTGGCGTTTCATCGTCTATGTCGTGCCAATGATGAACGTCATTGCGGCCGTCGGTGCATCGACCATGTAAGTAATCACTGCTTTTTTTAGTACTGTCGCGCAAATTCGATATTGACTGCGATTTTGCAATATTAGCGAAGAACGTTCGAGAACATCGAGACTTCACGTTGGACTTTTACGCTTGCTGCAGGGCGCAGTTATACCTCTGAGTCTGTCAGCATCCGTTGGCCTCCTTCTCATATCCGCGTGGAATTATCCGGGTGGACACAGTCTTGCCCAATTACACGACTTGGTACCCGTCAACTATACCGACGCCAAGGTCCATCTTGATGTCTACGTGGCCATGACAGGCGCCAGCCGATTTGGCCAAAGAAGAGAATTGAATGGCGGTTGGCGGCCCCCCTATCCTGTGGACAATTTGCCATTGCAGCAATGGCAATATTTCAAGAATGAGCAACACATCAAGCCCGGAGAGTTTGTCGAAGCAGGCTACACGCATCTCTTGACGACAACGCCAATGTTACACAAAGACCGCTTTGACCCAATTGGGGTCACCGATGGCTTTGGCGGTATTAGCGTACATCGCCAGCCTCTGCAGTGGCTTAATGCTTCACTCAGACAGAAACGAGGCAGGATAGCCATTGCCGATATCATTGGCAACAATGGCCTCATCCATCTTTCCATACATCCCAAAGTATGGATCATGGAGCGTAAAGAACAATGAGATTTGATTGCGTCAGAGCCCAAAAAAATTTTCCCCAATGACAACAAAACACACACTTGGGGGCTTGTACTATTCGTAAGAGGAAGCAAAGGCCAAGGTGTTTTACGTATAGAAGGAGCTTTCTTGACCACGCTTAGCCAAGGCACAGAACGGTGAGGAGTTTGATGCCTGACAAACATCTGTACGCAGCGACTGAACAGGTCTTTGACAGGGACGTCCCTATCTCCTCGCCACCTATCTCGACGCGTTGGGTAAAAGGTAACCTAGGCACGTCTTACACGGCCTGTATGCACGCGAACGAGCACTGACCGCCCAGTACATCGCTTCTTGGTCGGTGGCTATTTCTGCCAGTGCCTTTGTCCGCAGCTAAACGCCGCGTGCGGCTTCTACGATTCGCTGCGCGATCTAAATATATCACCACACTGTCCACTGCGCACCTACATTTTACCCTCTAGTCTGTTGTGGGCTAAAAAGGCGTTGCCACACTCTCGGCATGCCGCCACGGGCACCACCGCCACTTATTCCGCCGCGCTTTCGAAGTCGCAAGCTTAGTCCTTCGCAGCGTTTGGCCATTTATCAAGCATGGGAGTTGCCTGATGTTAATGAAGCCTCCTGTGCGGTCCTTGGGCGCACTGTGGATGCTGTGGAAACGGGTGTAGACAAAGAGGAAGAAGAGGTACGGTTGTTGCCATGCTTTTGACTCGTGCGGGTCTTGCGGGAGCTTTTCAGGCCGCCTCAGACGCGCTGTGAAACGCGTAGACTGGTCAGCTTAGCTCAGGGATCTCGCACAAGTCTTGGCCACAGGCTACTTAAAACCAGGTATTGATTTTTGGTCATAGGAACACCATTTGCAAGCTGCAATTTCAGCTTCAAATGCAGCTGTGACCACTGGAGAGGTTACGCCTCAATTGTATATCCCGACTCCTGATGCTTCTAAATGCATTGAAGATGAACGGTACAAGAGCCTCTACGAACGTCGAAAGTTTACTCAGCCCAGCACATTTATTCGATATTCATCCACCCTCGAGGACGCGTCATGCGTGGATTACTGCATGGACGAAGTTGACGAGAAGTGGCTCACGACGTTCAACCAAAAGCAAGCTCACAACAAGTCGACCAGGCTCTCAGAAAACGACTTTGAGAGGCTTATGTCGCAGTTTGAGCAGATTGCTGATGAACGCGTCCCTTTCCTCCACATGGATCCCTCCGATATACCCTCCCACACCGAGCTTCTGTGCGATTTCCCAAAAGACTTTACCCCCTTGCTTCCCTTTGCTGAACACATTTATACGCATTGGAAACACAGGAGGATAACTCGAGCTGGGCGTCCGATAAACCCTACGCTCAAGCTTGACGAGACCGCCAGAAACGAATCTGATCCCTATGTCTGCTTTCGGCGGAGAGAAACAAAACCGATTCGTAAGACAAGGCGAAGCGATCAGCTGACCGTCGAACGTCTGAGTCGGCTGCGCAAGGACCTGCAGACTGCGCTCAGTCTCGTCCACATGGTCGTCAAAAGAGAACGGGCTCGCAAGGAATGCCTGCAAAACGAAGTTGTTCTTTTTCAGAAGCGTTTGCAGCTATACGAGATGCAAAAGTCTCTTGGAATATCTGAAACCGCTATACTCATACCTCCGGTCATAAAGACGAAGCATGAGGGAAGGTATGTGTATATCGTGCACCGAATGTTTCGCTGAATGCTGACCAACATCATGTATAGCACAACCATCAAGATACCCCTGGGACGGGTTCGACGCGAAGAGGAAACACGTTCGAATGCTGCTATTGAACAAGCAGCTTACGAGCGGGAACTTGTTCATCGTCGCGAGCAAAATGCTCGTTACGAGGACGTGACCGAGGTAAGTATGGTGGCAATCCCTCCATTGACCTTGTTGAAATACACATGTGCTCATTCCTTTTGCAGAACCCTTACCATCCTTTCCTTCAGTCCACTCCACATCAATATTATCGGTCTATTCAGTTTGCTGATTCCCCCAACGTTTCAACATATCGTCAACCGTCATATCGGAGGCGCGTTGGCCGCGGTGGTAGACTTTTCATCGACCGTCGCGTCCCTAGGGAGCTGCTATCGTTCTCCGCCACGGATTGGGATGATGACCAAGCCGTTCGCTCCCAGCACAACCAATTTGATTTTGATGATGACGGTGAAAGTGATGACGAGGCTATCGAGTATGACTACTGGCACTCTAGGTATGGTTTCGACGTGCAGTCCCTTCATCGTATGTCTGCTCACATGCATCTAAAGGACGGTAGATTATCGCTGCGGCTTGTTAAAAGAGCCAGACCTTCGCAACCTCGTCACCACTCCTTTTCACCTTAGAATACAACATCCGGAAGCCTTTCTGCGGCGTGCCCAATCGCAAGCAGTGTCACATATAACACCTGTCAACTCTCATCACCTCAGAACGCCACCAGCTACTCCACCCCCTGCGCAACTAGCCTCACCTCGTCTCGTCAACCAACCTCCAAAAAGGCAGTCGAGCAATACAAAACTCACACCTGATCAGCAAAGTGTCAATATGGCTACCGGTATGGTGGTCAAGGGCCTGCAGTTGGCGGCCGAACGTGCTCAACGAGCAGCCATAGCCAACGCGATGCGGCAAGAAGGCATGATTCCAAACACGGCTGCCTTACAACCAAACCAAGGGCCCACCCTTGGAACGGGTGAGTCGACTCCAACAGATTCAACGATACCCTCACCCAACAGTCAGTCGGTCAATGTGCGCGGTCATTCAATAAGAGTGGAACCCCCCACTCCTCAATCTCAGCAACAGTTGCAGCAGCAGCTTCAACAACGTGCCCTCGCGACTCAGCTCGCGCTGCAACGAGAAATGCTATCATCGAATCGTATACCTGGTGCGAATCCGTCCATCATACCCCTCAATATCCCAAACGGTGCCGTCTTTAATGGCAGTACCATCGCCCCCATCTCTACCCCAAACGGTCTGACACCCCCCTTGTCCTCCACAGTAACACCCATCCCCGCACCATATAATATCACCCAGAGCCTCAATGGCAACGTCACTCCCACATCCAATGGCCGCACACCAAGTAGGTCACCTCTGGCCACCACGCAACTCGGCATGGCAGAGATGACCAACAAGGACAAGGTCAGGGATAGGCGAGAAGGCGTAGAAGCAAGAGCCTGAGGTCAAAATAGTAAACTGTAGATTGGATAGAACTTTGTACGATAGGAATTATTATTTGAGGGTGATTTGATTGTCTGTAGCGCAGCGTTCTCTCTCTCTCTCTCTTTTATTGCTTTCGTTCATTTTGCAGAGTCGATCTTGAGGTTGAGGGGACTCGCCACGTCTACAACTCCTCATGCCAAAGTATTACTGTGGTAGGTGAACGATCAGGGTTTGGAATCGTCCCAAGCATAACTGATGTCTGATGTGTAGAATACTGTGATATCTTTTTGACGCACGACAGCTGTGAGTATACCTCAGTCTCGTTCACGTCGACTCGTTGCTCATTATGCGTCTTTTGGCGTCTGTTCTCTTAGCCTCTGTACGAAAAGCTCACAATGCCGGCAAGAATCACGTCTTGAATGTTCGGAATTACTATGCGGGTGAGTGTTCTCATCGAACCTCGTAGGCGTACATTTAACGCGACGGGTCGTGTAGAGGTGGATCCTATCAAGGTTCAGTCGGTCATTGATCGAGTAGGTAAAGCCTATATTGATGCTGGGTATCCAGGTGAGTTTGTTTGTTGTGTGGATGAAACGAAGAGACTCAATGCTTATTGCAGGCTTTCCCATGGACTATGGCCTGTCGAATGGACCACCTCCAGGTCCGGGACCATGGCCACCAGGCCCTTATGGAGGTAAGACTGGCGTTGGGCGGAGATAAAGAACCATCAACTCACGATCGATTGACTTACTCTATTGTTCCAGGACCTCCTCCGCCGTTTATGCAGGGACGTCCACCAGGTCCCAGTCCCTATCCACCTTACGGTCCTCCACCCCAAGGATTGCCTCCGGGAGTACCGCCACCCGGTAACATGAGACCACCAGCACCCATGGGTGCTCCACCCGGTCCACCGCCTCCCAATGGCTATTATGGAACGCAAGGACCATCCCCGCCAGGTCCTCCACCAGGAGGCATGCCACCTCAAAGCATGCCCATGCGACCACCCAACATGAATGGCAATGGCGCTATGCCGAGCTAAATGGCGTCAATGTCGCAGTATGCTCATGGAGAGCTCGCTGTGGTGCCCTACGCCTATGGAGGGAAAAATTGCTAAGAGAGACCTGCAAAAAGAATTGTTGCTTTGATAGAGGATGAATGGCTCCAATTGATCTGCCATTCCTGCTTTTTTTTTCTAGGCATTCAGTCTATATTCCTATTGTACATTTTGTCCGTGTGCGCGCGCCACATGATGCCCCTATATCTCATTGCTCTTTGCTTCTAGTCCCTGCCGATCAATGACGTCTTGTAATCCCTTCAGATAGGGATCAGCATCCATAATGACCTTTTCCACAAAGAAATCCTCGGACACACCATCGATCCGCCGCCAAGTTACCTTGCGTAATCGTGTGGATGGTCCGTGACGCAATGCCCCAAGCGTTGTATGACTCGTCCGTTGTCGTCCAAAAAAGGTCAGCGTCTCCAGCTGGACCTTGAGATCCGGTGAAATTCGAAGCGATATAGGCACATTGGGAGCGCCTTTACGGTAGAGCGCTATATCACGCGGGGAGGCTTCGACCGATAGCCTCGTCACGTAGGGTGCCGTCACTCGATGGATAAACAAAGAGGGAAAGAGCGAGGAGGAGGCGGCTATATACAAGCGTTTGAGTAGGCCGATCTTTCCGCCCATGACACCACTTGCCTACCAAAGCACCCATCACTGGAGCTGTCTCATTCACCAAGATCATGGGAACAGTCACCGCAGCACAGACGGTAAACAGCGAGGCCGTCATCTTGTATTTGAGTATCGCATCTCTCTGTGGTCCTTCATAGACGATGGTCCATGGCTTGAGTCGCATGGCCTAAGCTTACATTTGATTGGTTCATTCTACATGACATCAGCCACACTTGGGATCTTGGGTCTCTTCTTGACCGACTCTCTCTCTCTTGTGCTTTCTGCTCCCTGTTTGCTCTCTGTTCTCTTTCTTCTTACTTGTGGTCATGGGGAAGGGTAGTAGGGCACGGATTCATAGTTCAGCTGGTTTATTGGAACGACATGCTTTTCTACCTCAGAAGGCTCCTCCTGCTCCTCCGGTATTGGAGGCACCGGTAGACGTGCCCACCTACACTACATCCCCTCACGACCGCATACATGTGCATCATCGATTCACATCTAAGTATAGACAGGGTCATGTGGTGGATGAGCACCAGGACCCTCCCATGTTCACCTTGATGACCACGTATCTGAGCTACTTGATCTTGATCTTGTTTGGACACTTGCGCGACTTCTTTGGCAAGATCTTCAAGCGTCAAAAGTTTAAGAACCTCAAGGAACAAGATGTGAGTCGCTGGTGCGTCATTGAAAATTGGTTTTTGACTGACAATGTGGGGGCATCCTAGGGTTATGCTGCACTCAATTCCGACTTTGACAATTTCTACATTCGTCGTCTCAAGACGAGAATCAATGACATCTTTTTTCGTCCAGTAACGGGTGTGCCTGGTCGCACTATCAAGGTGATTGATCGGGTCTCGGATGATTACAACAAGACCTTCAAATTTCCCGGTACAACGACCGAATGTCTCAATTTCGGTTCGTACAATTATCTGGGATTTGCGCAGAATAAGGGTCCTTGCGCGGATGCCGTCAAGAAGGTGGTTGAGGAGTATGGTCTCACCTCCTCATCCGCTCGTGGTGAAGTAGGCACACTAGAGCTTCACACAAAGACCGAGGAACTCGTTGCACGATTTGTCGGCAAGCCGCGCGCAATGATTGTGTCAATGGGTTTCGCTACCAATTCCACCACGATACCCGCCTTGGCCTCCAAGGGAACCCTCATCATTTCCGACGCCCTAAACCACGCCTCCATCGTCTTTGGCGCGCGGCTTTCCGGCGCGTTTGTCAAAGTGTTCAAGCATAATGATGTCAAGGATCTTGAGTATGTCCTGCGTGAAGCCATCTCACAAGGACAACCAAGGACCCACCGACCTTGGAAGAAGATTTTGGTCATGGTCGAAGGCCTCTATTCCATGGAAGGCGATATTGTCGATCTGCCCGGGATTCTGGCACTCAAGCCGAAATACAAGTTTAGCTTGTATGTCGATGAAGCTCACTCAATCGGTGCACTCGGACCTAATGGCAGAGGCGTGTGCGATTACTTCGGTATTGATCCCACCAAGGTGGACATTTTGATGGGTACCTTTACAAAGTCCTTTGGTGCTGCCGGAGGCTACATTGCCGCCAACACCGATATCATTGATCACCTCAAACTCCATTCCCACTCTTATACCTATTCCGAGTCCATTTCCACCGTCGTATTGGCACAAATCTATAGTTCAATGCGCATCATCTCTGGCGAAGATGGCACGGGTGAAGGGCGGCTTCGTCTGGAACAACTCGCCTGGAATGCCAGATACTTGCACAACAACCTTCGCAAATTGGGCTTTATCGTCTATGGCGATCGCGACTCACCCATCGCTCCTCTCATGCTCTATCATCCTGCCAAAATCCCTGCCGTCAGCCACGAACTCCTTCGAGCTGGTATCGCCGTCGTCATGGCCGCGTACCCGGCCGTACCACTCATTACAGCCCGCGTACGCTTTTGCCTCAGTTCTGCGCATACCAAAGAGGACATTGACTATCTATTGCAAGTCCTGGACGAGATGGGCGATCGCATGGGTTTGAAACTTGCCAAGAAGAAAGGACGAGACGTGGTGGACGAATGGTGATCTCGATGCTCGCGGCACCGCACGCATTCCCCGTATATCCCTTGATTGGTTTCGTCTCTGCATACCCTCATAGAACAACTATAGACACATTCTAATCATTCTCCCTTCCCCTGTAATTGTATATCATTCCTAATTGACTTGTCTATAGATGCGTTGCAACCAATCTACATGTGCGTCTACATCTGGATTAATTCCTGCAAGAAGGGCCACACTTGTTTGCGAGAACTTTTGATGTTCAGTTGTCGCCAAGCCTTGGCGTCCTTCAACTCGTGCTGATCGTCGATCTTCATCTCTCGCAAATCCAACACAGACTTGACCTGATGATCTCTATCCTCTACGAGACGTTCGAGTAGGAAGCGCCCTTTGGATTCAATTACCATCACCACCAACTCCCTCTCAAACCCACGCTTCTTTTCCTCCTCGCTCCGCCCTTCGCGTTCGTGATCAAATGCCGTCATGATCACCCCCACATCAACGCCCCTCTCCTTGAACCATGCACGACATTGTTCCATCACCTTGTCCAGTCCACCCTCTCGTTGAGCCCATCTTTGCAGGGTCCATGTGACCGCGGCAATCCCGACCTCGATCCCGCTCGAGAACTGCTTGTAATCCTTGCAAAGTAAGGAAGGTGTCGGTAACCGCGACAGATCCGCTTTAGCGTGTTGAAGTCCGTCGTAGTAGTCGATTCGGTCTTGTTTGGTCGTAAAAGCAAGCGGTAACAAAAAGTCAGCTACCTCTTGATCTTTAGGACGGGTACGCCCATAGAATGGCTCGAGGTTCACGGTATCGACCAAAAGAGGTGCACACGCCAATAGCGCCAACGAATGTACCCAATCTGGTGCTTCGGTCGCTAAAAGGGAGCGCCATGCGTCCAGGTAATAGTGTACAATGTGCGTAACGCATGATCCGACAGGTTCAATGATGCGAAGACCGCCTTTTCGCGTTCCTTCTTCGTACAGGTGTTCATCCATGTGATGATCGAGGATGCCCTTGACGACATCGGACCAGCCTTCAAAGGGCTTTGTGAGTTTATTGTGATCCACCAGGATGATATCTTTCGGTACGCCATTAACAGCTCGGGAAAGGGTATCTAGACATACCAGGTGTTGGGGTTCGATGCCTAGCTTTTCCAAGACGTAGACGAGTTCAGGGCGTAGATGCAGGTCCTGGGATGGAATATGGATGATGGGAATGTATCGTTTGGCGGACAAGGAGTGCTTGAGGTGGTGTGCTAGAAAGCAAAAGGTCACGGCCGAGATGACGGAATCCAAATCTGACGCGGCATGAGTCTGAGACACGCGACGGAGCTTGTCCCTCTTACCTGCAGATTCATTGCCAATGACTAGACACACGTCGGTCGTCTCGGCAAGATGCGCTTTGGACTGCGCAAGGAAGGCATTGATGGACATGGCGCAGTCCGAAAAGATGGTTTGCTTTCAGACATGGCCGAGTATGTCTACAAGCTCGGTAGCGAGTATAGCGTACAACAGCAAGTGGCCTTTCATAACCTTGCGTTTCAGCAGTACATTGTAGAGTTTACGCTTGGTGTGGAAGAACTCGAGCTTGCCTTCAACTGCTGGATGGGTCATGTCAGTTATCTGTCGGTCTACATGCTGACTGCGGAAGGCGACCTGGTGGGTCTGGCGCGAACAGGTAAGCGATCATTGTGCGTGCGCAAGTCGTTGTATGGGATAGACTAAGGCGCGCTTAGCGCTTCGAGGGTCCCGAGCTTGGTGTGCCGGTTTTGCCCTGGTACCTGAATACCGAATCAAGGGTGTCGGCAAGCTTCTCATGCAAGAATATCTCCGTGTGCTCAAGCAACATCCCCTCGTTCGGTCCGTTCAATTGGAAGTCTTTTCACAGAATATCGCGGCCAGAAGGTTATATGAGCGCGTGGGATTCACCAAGAACTTGCATCTCGAAGGTTTCGAGTTTCCAGAGGTATCTAGCTTGACTGTACCCGCCAACGGTGATTGGATGACGGAATTGACGGATCGGATTGACGTTCGATTGCCTTGGCTTCAACATACGGTCGATTACAGTTGGCAACGCGAACTGAGCACCCTCATTAATCGAGGTGCTAAGCAATTCACGATACGACGGCGGGATGGTACCTTGGTATTTGCCATGGTCCTTGTTGCACGTAAGCAAGAGACAGATACCCTAAGTATCCTTGCCTTCGCGTTCGAAACGCCACCGACGCAAGAAGAATTAGTGCACTACCTATCACTGGCTGCCCAAAAGCTCGAACGGAACAAAGTGGATATAACCGAAGAGCCAAATACGTCCAACATGGGCAAGTTGCTATTGGCATGTGGATTTAAGAGCTCATATACAGAGCACCACATGATCTTGCACTTTGACAAATAGAGAAGAACCTGTAGACCGTAAACCGCAGACAACATGCGACGCCAGATTTGGCCAGTCTTATACCTCATTTGGAAATGATCGACCCCGCTTTTAGGGGCGGCGCGAGTGGATCGATTGACTGCGCGCACGCAATAAATGTGCGATTGCTAAGGCGGGTCAACGATGTGTACAGGTTACCCCATATGACGCTACTGCGCATCTATCGTTTACATTCCGACAAGGCGAAGCAAGTCGCATTGTCAATCCCGATCCAGTTTCGCTCAATATTGGTTGATAAGCCTGCGCCGCCCCGTATTATTGTAATGGCTTGCTGTATAAGACTGTCACCAATCTGATCAATGTTGCTTTGTTGATCGCCTGATTACCTGTGGAGCGTTCAAATAATGATATCAACGAAGGCAGAGAGGGTCTGCAAGGATCTGTACGTCCTTTCGGGGATGGAAAAAATGCACCTCCTGTTATTGAATGTCACTTGCTTTGCTTTTGATCACGAGAAAAGACGCAGAAACTCGCATTCAATGTCGCTCTCAGGGACTTGAACGACGTGGTAGATTTTGTAGAATTCAATTTGCCTCCATGGCTCTGTCAGTATTTGTCGTGCTATTGCCGTATACTTTGGCTTACGATACTCGCCCAGCCTGTTTGCAAATTATGATGGTGACATGAGGGTGAGAGGGACCAGCTAACCTTGCAACCTGCCTTCTTTCGAAATGTCATTAAATCGAACAAAAGACTTGAACAGTGGAGGCTTATTACGATCCGGAATATCCAGACTGGTCTGCTTCTACAAGCGCTGTGTTCACAAACAATGACATCGTTACCCGAACTCTCGTACGAGAGCATGTTTCGACTCGTTTTTCTCGCACCGAAAGCATGATGCTGTCGCTCGGCATTCACCTGCTATTACCTTGGCCTCAGCAGTTCAAAAATTATGCCTGGTCTCGCGATGTTCATACAGTCATCTCAGCAAGCAAGGTACAAGTCACGTCCGAGAGCCCGATGGCAATCTTCTGTACCTCTGGGCGAACACTTTGTTCATCTTTGGCTGGAGGTCGTATACTTTGCCGGAGTCTGCTGTCCTTGGCGGCTGTATATGTGCTGCAGTCGCGTTTACAAAACATCGCACGATGTAAGTGTTGGATGAACAGATCACAGGTGAGATATGACTTATTGATCCAATGCGGATTCAATGCAAGCGCGACGAGCAGCGCGGAATCAATATTGCACCTCGGGAATGACGAGCCGTAAAGTAAGTCACGCGCTAGACTTGTTCTACGGATCTCGTCTTGGGCAGCACCAAATCTCCATTGTCACTGAGAGTTGCAAATTGATCAATATCCGCATTATGACCAAACTGCGAGCTTACGCACACAAGCACAATTGCCCATGCTATTGAGTAGACATCACGAATGCAAGCGATACAATGCCGCCCAAACTCTGTATGATACAAGATTGCAGTCGAACAATGGATTTGCGGATTTGCATCTCTTAAGATGGCGCAGTCGATCAAGCACGAGTTCTCCAGCCAAAAGAATGGCCGAGGAGTATGTGTTTAGGCGCGGTAACGAGTTCAGCGTCGAGCAGCAAGTCGAGTTCCAGAACTTGGCTTTCCAACAGTACATTACGGACTCCACCATCACCGTAGAAGGGTTTGAGCTCGAACTCAATGCCTGGTGGGGTCATGTCAGCTACCTCTCGGTGTACATGTTCACCAAAGAAGGAGAACTAGTTGCCTTCTCTCGGACAGGTAAGGTGCCAAGGACAACGCACATCAATAGCTGACGCAGGAATCCAGCTCTTCGAGGGTCAAGAGCTTGGTGTGCCGGATTAGCAGTGGTACCTGAATACCGAAGTAAGGGCGTCGGCAAGCTCCTCATGGCAGAATATCTTCGCGTGCTCCGAACAAGCCCTCTGGTCCAGACTGTACAACTTGACGTCTATCAAGAGAACCCTGGTGCGATCAAGCTTTATGAACGATCCGGCTTCACCAAGAATTTCGAGTTCTCCATGTTAAGCCTGGACGATGTAGCCTCCCTGAAGGGGTATCAAATCACCAACACATGCGACATGGAGGTATCCAAAGAGATGGATGTACGGTTACCTTGGCTTCAGCATACCATAGAATATCCATGGCGACGCGAGTTCCATGCAGTGATCAGCCGACCTCTATTTCAAATCACCTTCAAGAATGATGCCGCGCTGGTTCTGGGCATGATTCTTTGTCCTGGCTTACAGGCATCGGATACCATAGCCATCTTTGGCTGGGCTTTCAATACGATACCAACCCGCGACGAACTAGCCACCATGATCTATACCGCAGCAACCACAATGGACAAACGAAAATTGACTATACCCTACGAATCAGACAATGCTAACATGTCGCAACTATTATGCGCATGTGGCTTCAAAGAAGGACATAGAGCCAATCACATGGTACTACTAGACTTGGTGAATAAAGATTGATATTGTCCTAACATGTTACATCTTTGAGCTTATGCTAGCACCGCCATCTACGACGATCACGGCACCATTGGTATAATGACCAGCTCGACTGGATAGGTAAAGTGCAGTGCCAGCGATATCTTCAGGTGTGCCGACGCGGTGGACAGGTACTCGATCCACAATGACATCGCCAAACTTTTCGAGCGTCTCTTTCATCATCTTTGATGGGAACGATCCGGGAGCAATAGCGTTGACGAGGATGTGCTTATCAGCCAAATGCGTCGCAAGATGCTTTGTGAGCTGATGCACAGCGGCCTTGGAAGCTGAGTAAGCATAGGTACCGTGAGAAGGTGTGGTCAGGCCGGCGATAGAACCAATATTGATAACGACGGACGGCTGCTCGTGCGTTGACTTTGCCGAGAGCAATGGAAGGGCTCTACGGGTACCATAAGTATGGATACCATACATGCGCATCTCCCAAAACTTACAATTGTGTGACGGTAAAGACGCGCTTGACGTTCAGATCCATAACTTTTTGGAAAGCGGCTTCGGGATAGTCCTCGACGGTCGCACCCCAGGTAGCACCAGCGTTGTTAATGAGCACATCGAGATCTGCAAGGTAACATTGAGCCAATGGCCGCTGACCGAACCGTCTCCAACTTACGATCTTCGTGTTTCGCCAACTCCTTGAGTAACTTTTCACAATCCTCGTACTTTTGCAAATCGGCGGGAATAGGGATACAATTGCCAGGTCCCTTTTGCGTCAACCGCTTCGCCACCTCATCACACGCCTTTGCTTGACGACTTGAAATATAGACCTTTGCCCCGCTCTCCACAAAGCCCTAGACGAAGCTTATGTCAGCAAACCCCGCACACCTCTGTCTCGACACTTACTGTAGCCATCATTTCCCCGATACCACGACTTCCACCGGTAATCAGGACGACCTTGTTCTTGACGCTAAACAGTTGTTTCATGTCCATGGCCATGTTGGAGAAGCAAAAGAGAGAGAGAGGGGAGAGACTAGGATGGCCGACAATCACACGCTGAGAGGTGTGTGATAATTTCAGCTGACACAGAGAGAATGAAGGCTAGGAGAGACCGCAGAATTTACGACCCTAGCCCAATCAATGCGGTTCAAGGGTGCAGGCACAGAGGTGTTCTATGGGGGCCTGCCAAGGGGTGTGCGAAATGGTTGGCTACTGCGAGCATGCCTCATGCACACTATCGGCAACTTGTTAGTATTCGGCCTAGTTGTTCCCCGTGTTACCATGGGACCAGTCATACTATCCAGCATCCAAATGTACGATTGGACAGATACAACAGGTTGCCGTCAGCAGGATAGGAGCAAGCCAGGTACAAACCACCTTGCCAACCTGTTGCAAGCAGCCCAAGGCATCGCTTGGATACACTTACTGTTAATCCTGTGCCCTTGTCCCACGTGACCACTGTACCCCGTACGACCATAAAGAGACTACTCCGGGACAAGGTCACGGCCCTAGGGGAGTCGGCCGGGAAGTCGTCAAAGGGGAGAACATGCCAAACGATCAGCACGCCACCAGATCTCCACCTTCCGTGGTGAGGTTAGGACGGAGCAAATACGGAGACTGCTCCGTAGATAGATTTCCGCTTATGTGTAGCTGATCCTGATGAACCATGCACACTTATGCACAACCGACGATTTGGGTGCTGCGGAGATAAGCGGTCCCGGCTCAAATGTCGTTACTATAGTCATTTTATTGGATGTTGTTTCTGCTGAATTACTATCGTCCTTGCAAACGCGCATTCATATATATATCCGATGCTTCTGCTGGTGCGCTTTTCTTCCTCTCTCTCTTGCCTTGTTCTTTCAGGGTGCTAATACATCTCTTTTACGTTTATTTCCACTCCGGTCTTCTAGCTACTCTTCAAGTTCTACACCTGTATAGCGGTTACACACTAGGTCGGTGCGTCAGGAGGGTCGCGTGAAGGCGACGGCAGGGGACGATAATCCTCCCAATCGAACATGGCATGTCAGCAATCCGGACCATGATTTGATGCGGTCTGGAAGCCGCGTAACATCGGAGGAAGGTGCGAACAGGGTCAACGCCGGCGATGTGTTCAGCGTAAGGACTGGGCCTGCTTCCGTGGGTAGGCCCTTTCCCATTTCGTCTCCTTCGCCGGAGGAGCAAGGAGTACGTCTCTGGGCGCCCTTTTCTTTCACTGGAGACGGAAAACATGTTAATACGGCCTCGCCTTTTACATTTCTACACACCTTGCTTTTTTTGTTCATAAGAAAATATCATAAACCACACAAACACACACATTTAAACTCCGTTTGGCTGAATCTCTGGCCCTTGAAGTCATGATCCTTTGCCTGCTCGTGTCTTTTGAGGCTGCCTGGGATGTTGTTTTATGTACCCTACTGGTCTTTGTGCACAGTCATAGTCGTTGTACGATGCATAGCCAAAAGAAGCTGTATATTTATATAAAATATGACCCCAAAATGACCCAATATATATGTTTTTGCGCACCGACCTCAGATATTCCCCGAAAGGCGGATGACCACTTGCTTAAATTTTCCATTCATACCTGTAAGGTAGTCGTTAAACGATTTCCCCCGCTTTCCCCACGTTCAAGCGGACCCAAACCATCCGTGTCCGCAAGGGAAAGCGTGGGCGAAAAAGAGCAAAGATCGGAGGGCATTGCTCCGCATCACGTGATCTCGGCGCAGCGCCTTATTTAATGTGGATGGTTCCCCTCTCACACAGGTCGGCCTCGGCGAGCGAGTAGAAAGGATCAGTCATAGGATCATGAACACGCAAGTGCTTTCTTCGTGGTCGTGGAAACAATCAACATCTTCTCAATGGCACCAATGTGCCCATACGAAACCCACCACCCAAATCCACAATGATTTGGTAGACGCCAAAGTCATTCCGGATTATCTCAAAGGTTTGCATGAACGCGATATGCAATGGGTTGGTGAAGTAGACTGGGAATACAAGACGACCTTTACGTACATGTCTGCCAACAGTGGTTCGCAAAAGGACTTAGTATTTGACGGTCTCGATACTTATGCGACCGTGTATCTGAACGGCAAGGAGATCCTAAAGTCGGACAACATGTTTCACATGCACCGAATCGATGTGCGCGAGATTCTTGTGGAGGGCGAGAACGAGTTACGCATATACTTTGAGAGCGCACTCTTGAAGGCGCGTCAAATAGAAAAAGCGGACGGAAAACATATGGTGTGCTGGAACGGCGAATCCTGTCGCTTGTATATTCGCAAGGCGCAATACCACTTTGGTTGGGATTGGGGTAAGGTTTCAACTCATTTTGCCGAGCAGCATACTCACGTATGATCTACAGGTCCAGTGTTGATGACTTGCGGGCCGTATAGGGAAGTCCGATTTGAGACATACGATGCCCGTTTCGAGGAGCTCTACGGTCATGTTGAGGTGGACGAATCGCTAAAGTCTGTTGTCATTAATGTGAGCGTCAAGAGCGAGGGTGTCGCCGAGAAGAAACATATCAGACTCCTCAATCCCGACGGCAACATCGCGTGTTCCAAGGAAATTCCCGCCTCGGACGACAAGGTCACCTTTGAACTCTCCAACCCTCAGCTTTGGTACCCTCACAAGTACGGATCACAGCCTCTGTATACCCTGGAAGCAACCCTTCTGTCCAAAAACTCCGTCAAACTCCATGAATTGAGCAAACGCATTGGTCTTCGTCGCGCACGTTTGGTACAACAACCTTTGGATGGCCAACCCGGCACATCCTTCTTTTTCGAGGTCAACAACATTCCCATCTACTGTGCAGGAAGCAATTGGATTCCAGCGCATTCCATGCTAACGTCTTTGACAAGAAAGGATTACCGAGAATGGCTACAGCTGATGGTAGACGGCAATCAAGATATGCTTCGAGTCTGGGGCGGTGGTGTGTACGAATCGGATGATCTCTACAGCCAATGTGATGAGTTGGGCATCTTGGTATGGCAGGATTTCATGTTTGGATGCGGCCAATACCCATGCTATCCCGAACTTGCTGCCAGCATCAAGCGCGAAGCCGAGCAACAACTCTCCCGGTTGAGGGATTACTGCTGCATTGTCATCTACGCCGGTAAGTGAGAAGATTGATGATGAGAAAGGTCCAATGGCTGACTTGTTACGGCAGGCAATAACGAGGATTATCAAGTTGCAGAATCCAACAACCTCGAATGGGATCCCGAGGATCATTCGGGTGACTGGACGCATACCAACTTTCCCGCAAGGACCATCTACGAGACCATCCTTCCTAATGCCGTCGCCAAGGTTTGCCCAGGTGTTTATTATCACCCCGGCTCACCATGGGGCGGGAATGGCACGACAGACAAGACCATCGGCGATATTCATCAATGGAATGGTAAGCATTTGTCTCCTTACACTGTTCAGATCCATTACTGACCTTTCCTTTGAACAGTCTGGCATGGTTCCCAGGAGAAGTATCAAAACTGGGCCCAGTTGGGTGGTCGATTTATCTCTGAATTTGGAATGCAAGGTCTGCCAGATATCAAGACCATTGATGACTGGCTAGAGGGTGATGAGACGGAACGGTACCCACAATCAAGGACCATGGATCACCACAACAAGGCTGGTGGTTTCGAACGTCGTATTGCGCTCTATGTGACTGAGAACCTTCGCATTGAAAGATACGACATGGAAAGTTGGGTCTATGTCACACAGCTGATGCAGGCCGAGTGTTTGGCTTATGCCTATCGCTGTTGGAGACGTGAATGGAAAGGAAGAGGAAAGGAGTACATTGCTGGTGCGTTGGTCTGGCAGGTACGTGTATTCTATTGATGATGGACATCGGCTTAACCTAGCACCAGTTGGACGATTGCTGGCCATGCACGTCTTGGGCTATTTGCGATTTCTATCGTCGACCAAAGCTCGCATACTACGCTATCAAGCGTGAAAGTGCTCCAATTGCATTGGGACTGTACAGAAACGAAGAGCCGTCTGAACGGGAGAAGGAACTCGCCAACGGTAACGGCACCACACAACCCGCAAACGGAGATGCGCACGCGGACGGAGAAACTGACGGAGAAAGTGGGGGAGGTCTAGCTGCCCAACCAGGCCACAGTACGCCATTCGACTATTCGCCACGATCCTTCAATGTGGACATTTGGGGTGTCAATACCTCAGCCACCGAAGTCGCAGCCACCCTGGAGGTAGACTTTTTGGATGTCGCCAGTGGCAAGCCGCTCCAACAAAGAGAGACATCTTCGGTGACACTGGGCTCAAACCAATCCACTTCCTTCATCACAGGTCGACGCTTCCCAAATCCAGACAATACCGTGATTATCGCCTGCTTGAGGAGCAAGAGCGGAGAAGTCTTGTTCCAGGCTGCTGATTGGCCGCAACCTTTGAAATACCTAAAGTTCCCTGGTCGCAAGGTTCACCTTACGGTGGAGCAAAGCTATGTGGAAGTGCAAACCGATAAACCCGTCAAGGGGGTCCAGCTTCAGTTGGACAGCGATACCAAAGAGGTCTTTTGGGAGGACAATGGATTCGATCTGTTTCCGGGTGAAGTCAAACGTGTCAATGCTCCTGGCTTGGAGAAAAACGATTCTGTATCTTTCCGATTCTATGGACAATATTCTCAGTAGTTTATATCCAAGCTTGTAACAATAGTACCAGAGAAATGTTGGCATGGAATGATACCTGTCGATTACAAACCATTGATGTTTCACATCAATAAAAACAACTCGAGCATGCCTTCCAGTGTTTGGTGCTTCATACCTTGAAGATACCTTGAATTATGAGAACAATGGACGAGAAACGGAACAGCCTCATCCGATCACGTGATCAAGTCGGCGAAAGAGCTTCCCCACACCCCGCATTCTCCTCCATCTTCAAAGATTTCACACGGAGGAATGCTGACGATATACGTGGCGCCATGAACTACGTGCTAAGCTTTGATCAACAGGAGCCCGCAGCCCCGGCAAAGGCCGAGATTCGAGGCCCTGGGCGCCAAACGACGAAGGATACCAAGATAAAGAACGCATGTTCGGAATGCAAGCGGCGAAAAGTGCGGTGTGATGGCACTCACCCTTGCTATCATTGTCGCTGGTACAAAATACCGGAACGGTGTTTCTATCCTCGTCCTCAGCCGCGTCCGAGTCTGAGCCGTAAGTAAGTGTGAGCTGCGGCGCGGACAACGTGCTATTTGAGGCTTACATCTTTGGTTAGATCAATGGATTACCTGCGGACACGGTTGGATGATGCCAAAAGTGTTTTGCAAAGACTCTTTCCGTCCGCTACTCTGGAAGCTCTTGTACCCCTTACAAGAGACGAACTCATAGAGTTGATTCATACCTCGCCAGAGGCCGGTGATCTCTCCCCAATTGTGGCTACAAATCGAAGCACGGCATCGCCACAAAGTATGGACATGGACCGTCAAAGTCAACCACTTCAATCCCTAGAGGAGGAAGTTGCCGATGATTTTGAATACGATGAGCCAGTAAACAACCTTGAAGGTACGGATGCGGTGGCAGACGATGTCAATGCGCTTTCTCTTCGTCAAGATCGTGGTTCATCATACTTGGGGGCCTCTTCCGTTGCAGCTGCTCTCCGCGTTATCTTGAGAATTGCGCCAGTGCCTCTTCTTCCAGGACCGCAGCCGACTACGACGGGACACAAATCTTTGCCTTCCAGTGGACGCTCTTCTCGAGCACCTAGCCGACCTCAAACACCAATCATTTCACGACCTCCCTCTCCAGAACATCAGCATCTCATTAATGCCTATTTCCAGTATGTCCATCCGATTACCCCTATGGTAGATGAAGAAGCCGTTCGCGCCGACTATGCATCAGCCAAACGGAAAGATTCAGCTTGGCTTGGATTGCTCAACATGATCCTGGCCCTTGGTACAATCGCATCTCATACATCAGATTCCAACGAGGATATCCGCTACTACAATGCAGCAAAATCATATCTTGGCCTAGACAGTTTTGGCAGCGGTCATATCGAGACTGTGCAGGCTCTCGGCCTCATGGCAGGTCACTATTTACATTATCGTAATCGACCTAATATGGCTTCCGGTATCATGGGGGCAGCATTCCGTATGGCTTACGGTTTAGGACTCCACAGAGAGTTCACCTTTGCTGACAAATCGAAAACGGCCAACCAAAGGGAAACCAAGCGGAGGACTTGGTGGTGCTTGGTGGTGATGGACACATCCGCATCTACAACATTGGGACGTCCCTCAACCGTCCCCCAATTTTCAGCGGCCGTCAATGTCCCCGGCAACATTGACGATGAGGTACGTGTTCATTTCGCCCTTAATGCAAGCCTCTGACGTGCATGCAGACTGGAAAATTGGTTGGAGGACCGACCGTGTACTCTTCACTCATTGCCGAAATTGAATACTCGAGACTAGCCGCTCGTATTCAGGAACGTCTCATCAATTCGCCCCTCCTCAACTTTTCGGAAATGCTGACTTGTGATGCGCATCTCGTCCATTGGTACGACAATCTACCCTCTTATCTAAAGGCACCCAATCCTTGTCCTCCGTTGCTCCAACAACCTCGCGCAACGATTAAATGGCGCTTTCAAAATTTGCGCATCATTCTTTACCGGTCGGTGCTTTTGGACGCGGCTCTTCGACGAGTGAGCCTTCGGGAACTCACGCCCGATGAAAATGTCTGCATCAGCAAATGCCACGCTATCGCCAAAGAAGCGATTGAAAGCATTGCCTCCGAGTGGACGGAAAATCAGTTCTCGGGCTGGCCGGCCGTCTGGTTCTTGTTTCAAGCTTGCATCATACCCATATTATGCATTTATTCGTACCGAGACGATACTCAGCAGCTAGATGAATGGAATCAGCAAGTTCAAAAATCAATCACACTGTTTCAGGAAATGGAGCCATGGAGCGTGGCCGCCAGGAAAACCCGCGAGCTCGTCTGTCTCTTGTTTGAAGCGAGCAAAGTGACCCGGGATCAGAACCTTTTCCAAGTGACTACAGACCGTATGGTTCACCCGCACCCTGAGCTTACGGGACCAATGACACCGGTTCAACCACAAGGATCCTGCGGAGGAGGTATGCTCTGGGAAGGGTTCTTCGACTTTCCTGAACTCGACTTTCCGGAATTAGGTGTTGGTGTCAACGGACCCGCTTATTCAACGGATGGTATTGATTGGGAACAACCGGAACATCGCTTTGAATATTGACGCAAAGGACGTATATACATATTGACAACACTTCATATAATATTGTATTCACAACACACTTGATCTTCGCTATCAGGCGATACATATTCCACGATAAACCCACATTATACTACAAATATACATATCTATCTCAAACCATCGCCAAAGCCGTGAGTGTTCTATCTTCCTTCACCGTAACCTTTCTTCCGCGAAGGCTCTCCTTGACCGGATGTGGAGATTCAAAGATCCGCTCAATTTCCTCCAGACTATGACCTTTCGTCTCGATGAAGAACAGATAAATGATCAAGACACCAAATGCATCCCACACAATGTACAAAATATAGAACTTCCAGCCTGAATTGGCGATGGCGACCGGTGGGACGTACGTGTTGAGCACATTAACGGCGTTCACCATAAGATTCATGTAAGCGAGACCCTTGGCGCGGGTGTTATAGGCAAGTACTTCGGTAGGGTACAAGGATTGCATCGGTGTCTAGAGCCAGAGATATCAATAATCCATTCTTCCCTATGGAAACCTTGAACTTACCCAGGCGAATGCAAATACCACCAAAAAGACATAAATGAAGGCGATGCCTGTTCCACCCACCACTGGGCGTCCAGCTTGATTTGCAGTACAAGCGGTAATAACAATCACACTAGCAGACATACCAGCGCTAGAAAACATGAGCAGCTTTCGTCGACCAAAATATCCGATGCAGCTCAGTCCACACAGTGCTGCTGCCATCATGATCGGCGTTTGAATGGCGTTTAGCAGGAGCTGTGTCTGATAATCCGTGACCCCAGCAGTCTTGGCCATGAGAGGGAAGTAGTAGCTCGTGGGCGGCAGATCAAGTTGCCCGAACCACGCGATACAAGTGACCAGAAACGTCCTGTACCGCGTTGCACGACTATTGAACAGATCCCGAAAGTCCCACCAGCGTTTATCAGATCCTTCCATGCTGATCACCTCTTGCATTTCCTGCAATTCTAGTCTCGCCACGACCGAGTTGGGGTTGCCGTCTCCATGGTATTTGGTCAAGACGTCCCTGGCTTCATCGATCCGACCTTGACCGACGTACCATCTCGGTGTTTCGGGAATGAACCAGACAAAGGCGAGTACGAGAATAGATGGCAATCCTTGAACGGCAAGAGGAAGCCTCCAAATAAAGGAAGAGTCCGTGTTGATGAAACTGAGACCATATTCGAGAAACGTGGAAACAATGGTACCCAGAAAGAAGCAAGCTTGGAATCCACCTGTCAGTTGACCTCTGTATTTCGGATAGGCCATCTCCACCACATAGCTGGGACCAGATGTTTGCACAAGAACAGCGCCCATGCCCAAGATGAAACGGCCAGCCATAAGCGCGTTAAGATTTTGCGCGGCAGTCTGGAGGAACGCTCCTACCAGACAGATGACCGATCCCAAGGCCATACCAGCTTTCCGACCATAACGATCTGCGGCCGGTCCGGCAAAGAAGGATCCAGCAATGTTGCCAATAACGTAGAGTGTTGCTACCAAACCTTGATTGTCGGCATTGATACCAAAATAGTTGATGAACGAAGGAATGGCCGACAATCCACCTAATGTCGTGCATGAGAACAATGGCCACCAAAGGAGACGATCCAGGACCACTCACCAAACGTGTTGGCATCAAATCCATTGGTGGCGGAACAAAGGTACCCCACGAAGATACAAGCATAGAGCTTTAGAAAGCTCTTTCGGAATGGCCTTGGATTCTCCTCCAAAAGAGCCAATTCCATTCTTGAGTCGCAAATATCCTCTTCCTGTGCCTGGACGTGAATATCTTTGACATCCCCTGTATTCTCGAGGTGCTCAATATCTACTTTCTGATCCATGTCTAGGTGACAAGGAGCCCCAGGAGGCGTATTTAAAGGTCCTCTTAGCCCTAAATGTCTCCCTACCATGCCCATCCATGCGGGGAAAAGTCCTTTTTTGGACACTGCGGACCCTAGACTTCCGTGTTTGATGGATCAATGTTTTCCCGATGAGCGCGCATTGGGCATGTTGAAGCGGGCATATCCGCACATAGAGAACCCTCTTGAACCTTGCGTAAGGTCCCTTTTCACACACCTATACACGGAAGGTAGTCCTCCGAATCTTGTCGTGGATGGTTCCGCCAGCGCGAATGATCGGCTTTTAGCCGAGTTTGACGGCTATGGTTTTGAGGGCTATAATACGATGCCGAGGCAAAGAGTGACGCCGTTTTTTCCTCTTTTACTTTTGGGTTACCCCTGGATTCAACATGAGTATCGCTATACTAGGAGCTGGACTGTTTGCAAAAGAAGGTAACGGCTCGTGTGATGCGTCTTTGAAGCCTGGCTCATCCCTTTCATCATAGCGCACCTTCCCGCACTCTATGAGAACCATGCCAAGGTAGTCGCCGTATACTCGCGCTCGAGCAAATCTGCCAACGAGCTTGTTAAAGAAGCCGAGAAACTGGATGCGGCAGCGGCCAAGGGGATGGAGGTCTACTCGGACGACACTGCAGGCCACGGCCTGGATGATTTGTTGAAACGCAAAGACATCGCTGGTGTGGTTGTCGCTCTACCTATCCTGGTGCAGCCAGACGTTGTCCGAAAGTGCCTCGCAGCTGGCAAGCACGTGTTGTGTGAGAAACCGATTGCCAAGGACGTGGAATCGGCCGTGTCACTGATCAAAGAGTATGAAGCAAAGTATCAGTCAAAGAACCTTATCTTTTCTATCGCGGAACAATTCCGATACGATCTTTGCTACGAAAAGGCCCGCCAGGTCATTGCCAAAGGAGATATTGGCAAGGTTGCCTCAGTCCATGCACGCGTATGGGGTAATATCCAACCGGGGCAAAACAAGTGGTACGAAACCGAATGGCGAAAGATACCCGAATATCAAGGGGGGTTCATTCTCGACGGCGGTGTCCATTTCATCGCCCTTATCCGCCATGTCAGCGGCCAAGAGATCATTGAGACCAACAGCTTCGCTATGCAAACCTATGACCATCTGCCGCCCGTCGATACGGTGAACGCGGCGCTTCGGTTTTCCGGAGGTGCGCTTGGATCGCTCAGTCTCTCCTTTGCCTCGGTCAAGGGCAATTTTGAGTTCATCTTTGTCGGTACCTCGGGCAGTCTCACCATAAGTGGTGCCGATGGAGGAAATCGACTCGTGGTGGAAGACGCTGAAGGCAAGGTAAAGAGCGACGAAATTATTGCTGGAAAAGGCGTATTTGAAGAAGTCAGGGCATTTATCGAGGCTGTCAAGACAGGCAAGGCAGATGAAAAAGCTGGACCTAGACAAGCATTGGCAGATCTTGCAGTCATAGAGAGTCTATGTGCTGGAGGAGGCAAAGTCAACCTGTATCAATAACTTTCTTCTCACAGAGACCGAAGAGACTTACATTTCATGCATCCAAATTGGGTGTTACATTGTACCTTTTGGACATTGCCGCGAATCGCTCAACTGGCTGAGAGAGGGAATCAGTTGTATACCTTCTTTGCGAACCTTGACTGCGACTCGGAAGACGCTCCAACCGGACAACTGAGTGATTGAAGCAGTTGCGCCCATCGTCGTAATCCTCATCATGCAAGATCCCGAACTCGACATCGCCTCATTGTTAAAAGACATCAACGACGCCAACACAGCTCTCGATGGTCTTGAAGCCAAAGCCGATGCGCTCAATGCACGTTTAGCCGAGTTGTTGGGACAACAGGCGCATCAGGGCCCTACCTCGAATGGTGCTCATGGTGCTCTCCCTGACCATGCCCACTTCCACGGGACAGACAAGACAATGAATGATACAACGAGGACAGACGAAAAGGGAAATGGGGACAAGGCCACGGGATAGGGGAAATGACAAGGTGCATGTATATCCATTTATCGCAAAGCACCATATGTACATAAACATCTCATCGACATGGCCACAAGTCTTGCAAATACATCTCTAGATTTCAATGAGAAAGATGGTGCAATCGTCATAGACTTGAAAGATGTTGCTAAAGAAGTGACGATCTCCTTCTCGGTCGCACAGGAAACGTACGGCATGCTTCAATGCGCGTTCTTTGAGGGTCAGCCTCACCGTTTCTTCCACTTCTTCGTTGATTGTTGCTACAGCATCCGGTTGTGGGGCAACGGCTGGCTCCGGTTCATCTGTCGGCAAGTTGACTGGATTCGGGGCTGAGACTGCTAAAGCCTGTCGAACATCACGTTCCCAGTAAGGCTTCAGGATGAACTCGGCTTCCTCTAGGTGTCTTCCAACACAGTGAGCCACGGCTCGATTCTGCTTCTCGGGCAACTCCTCATAGAGGTGATCAAAGAGACCGTCGCTGCTCATCAACAAAAACCGTCTGGGTAAGGCTGCCTTGTCGCTCATGGTGCCGTCTCCATTGTGCAACGTGGATGATACTTCTTGGGCCGAATCCTTGATTTTTATGAACGTCACATCAGCATCACACGAAATTATGCGATGGTTGGGGTCAAGTTTGAAGGCCATGTCTCCGCATGATCTGGCCACATTCAACGAAGGGGCGCTGTCACGTCTCCTAAC
>MVBO01000161.1:0-32300 GCA_002261195.1 Bifiguratus adelaidae
AGCACTGGAGGTCGCGAAAAGAATGGACACAATCATGCGCTACACCTGCCATCGAAAAACTTGAAAGAGTACGTGATGTCCGTGTTCATTCCGGTATAGCGCCTGAACAAGGCATGCAGCGCGGTACCGAGACCTCTGTTCCTGATTTTGGACGCTTACGTTCTATTTTCACTGGATGTCAAGTTTGTGTCGCGGATTGTCGGCGAAGGGAATTCACTGATCAACCGCGGGAGGACATGACGTTTGATGCATTCGTAGACGTGTTTGAAAGTCATCGCGGCTCACCGGACGATCCCATAGAATGCGACGAAGGAACTCATGATCAAAGAGATTTGCTTTACCTGAAGGATTGGCACTTTGTGCGAGACCGTCCAGAATATGGCGCGTACACGGTTCCCGATATTTTTGCAGACGATTGGCTCAATGGATTCTGGGCTGCCAGGAAAGACACCGAGGATGACTATCGATTTTGCTACATGGGTGGACCGGGAACCTTTACACCACTTCACGCTGACGTCTACAGGTATGCGTGTAAATTGATATTCGCATGGAGGCTCACAGGTAAGCCGCAGGTCATATTCATGGTCGGCCAACATTACGGGCATTAAACACTGGATATTCTTTCCGCCCGATCAACAACCGCTTTTGCGATCCGTAAAGACCGGCCAACCTCCCTACTTGATCTCCGAAGCTCTGGCTGACCCTGCCGAATATCCAAATGCGGCCAAGGCTGTACGCATCGACGTATGGCAATTTCCCGGCGAAACCATCTTTGTGCCATCCGGATGGTGGCATCAAGTCATAAACGAATCCCACACCATCTCCATCAATCACAATTGGGCCAATGCTTGCAACTTGGTTTACCTATCCGAAAGCCTCGTGCACGACTGGATTCAGGCACGTTGGGATATCCGCGACCTTTGGCAAGACAAGATTATCACGGATGTGTACGAGTATGAGACGGTTGTCAATGATCTGGTTCGAGCCAATAGTGGGTGGGATTGGGTTCTTCTTTTTCGCTTATTAGCTTGGGGTGTTGGACTGGTGCGTCAGCTACAGAACCCATCACAGCAACATGATAGGTTGACCTCGTGCGAGCATCCGGGTCTTGAGGATGTGCGGCGCGACCTCTTTCCTTCATCCACGTTCATACTAGAGCAAATTCGAAAAGTACTGGACAGATTCCGGTTACCTTCTAAACTTCCAGTCGAACATCTGCAGGAATTGCCGACTGATTGCTTGGCAAAGGATCTGGTGCAGCGATGGTACGAAGGTGATGATAAACACGTTCGCTTGGCCGAACTACATTTCTTTGTAGGGCAAGCTATACCCCATAGCACTGTTGTAAACTCTTTATACGACTGCGTGTGTACATTGTCAGATAGAACGGGATTCTAGATCATAACACACGCATCAAAGTTACCCTCCGTCTAAGCAGACTGCTTTCGCAAATCGGACAGAATCTTGGCATAGTATTGCTCCACGGTGAGACATTGCTTGGTCACTTCGGGATACAATTCTGTCGTTGATAAATAGTCATCGGTGCGTTTGAGACCATCATGAAAATGAACATTACGCATGATTCGTAGCTAGAATGCATTAGTACTTACCGACGACATCAATACGGAGTTTCCACTTACGCCAAAGTTCACTCGTGGATCCGTTGCTTGCTCAATCAGTTTCATCACTTCCTCCTCCGTAATCGGCTCGCCAATGGTCGGCCGTGGGCCACCGACACGAACCCATGACTCCACAAGTTGCTTTTGACTCGTCACGTTCACATCCACCATCACACGTTTATTAATCGTGCGATCATCGGCAACAATTTCGGCCGTTAAACGCGAGTTGTCCTCCAAGGTCTGAGTTATGATCGGCGAGTCACCTGAACCCATGAACCGAATCTCTTGGGGCGACAGAGAAAAGTCCGGATTAAGCGGGTTGCCAAACTTGCCAGCTCCAAACACCATCCATGGACCATTGTCAATAATGGTATACGGAATACCGCTCTCAAAGAGTGCTTGATGAAGCTCCAACTTTTCCCTAAAGCTCGGTACGAAGTCGGGTTCAATTCTGACATCACTGCCAAAATCCGAAGGCACGAATCGTTTGATATGGCCGACCCTCTTCATCGCTTTGATCAAGGTGAATTGCAACGAAATACCCGGAATAGGTGCACACGAAACCACGACAGTAATCCCCTTGAGCGCAGCGACAAGGCTTTCTTCGTCGGTCAAGTCACCTTGACGGACGACCACCTTGGCGTCTTCGAGTGCTTTGACCTTGTCCGGGTTTTCTTGAAATGTCTTTGGTCGCATAAGCACAGCTACTTGGTACTTGGTTTGAAGAAAAGGTAAAAGAGACTTGCCCACTTGGCCCGTAGCACCAATCAAGAGTACGTTCTGGCTCGTAGGTTGCTCCACTATTCCTAACATGACGAAACAAAAAGTTAGAGCGAGGCTATGCTCGGAACGAGATGAATCGAAGGGCTGTGCATCAGGATATTGGGTTAGGGTAACGTTGCGCGCGTAGACACGTAGAATTGTTTGTTATCCATATTACAGAGGCCATGAGCATGCGCTACCAGCCTGCACTTGGAGCATGCTTTGATCTACGGCGTTAGAGGTGCTACGTATGCCCGTCAATCCCACCGGTAGCTGTTCCTTTCTGAGTCCCTAATGTGTTTGGTGACGTAGGCAACATTAAATTACGTCACAAAAAGTGATCCCAAAAGGCGAGCGCACAGAGCTTCTCGCTGCTGTTTATCATAAAACCATGTCTTGGCAACAATACGTCGACTCAAACCTTGTAGGCACCGGCAAAGTCACCCAAGCTGCCATTTACGGTGCGCAAGGAGGGCTATGGGCTGCTTCATCGGGCTTCCAGGCAAGTCATCGCGTCATTCATGCCGCTCAGGGTCTGATGATACCGTAGCTTCAGCCCAACGAGGTACAAGCTATTACCAAGGCGTTTTCAGATCCAAGTGACATTCGTGCCAACGGGTTGCACGTTAACAATGTCAAGTACTTTACACTAAGGGCCGACGACCGAGTTATCTATGGCAAGAAGGTAAGTGTTCTATCGAAGAGGGCGAGGGAACGGTACTGATATGCGTAGAACGCGACCGGTGTTGTTCTCGCTAAGACCACTCAAGCAATTTTGATTGGTGTCTATGGCGAAGGCCAACAAGCTGGAGATGCTAATAAGGTTGTAGAAGGCTTGGCCGACTACCTCATCAGTGTCGGATACGTGAGTATTGGATTGTATCTGCAGAGCGCATCAGCTAAACGTAAATGTTACAGTAAACACTACATAAAATTGGAGAGGATACCAACGGGATTCTGATTGTCAGCTTTTCGTTTGAGTTCGTTGACATGTTCAAGGATGCGTTCTAGATACTTCAATAAAGTAGGATTGAACACTAAACGTCTATATTGGTATGTAAGGCTACAGGCTGACGAATTTACAATTACATGCAAGGGGGTAGATACATGAACTTTTCCTTTATATCATATGCTTGGGGGTATAGCGATTGGGATGTTCAGATGCCGGCAGGGAATTGACCGGCTCACCTGTTAACGCTTGCCGCCCAACCTTGCAAATCCACCTTATGAGACATTGCATTCTGCAGATATGGATGCGACTGGAACAATTGCAGTGAGCCTCATCATTGCGACGAACGGAAAAAAACCACCTACCTTCAGCTCGCTTGGCGTTGCACGTTTGTCCACATCCTTCATGAGACACCGCGCCAAGAAATCTTCCAGATCCTCAGGATATTTGCCTGGGGGTAACGTTGGAACCGCTTCATGGACAATGTGCTGTAGCAGCTCGAAGATACTGAGTGCAGTGCCGTCAGCAGGAAACGGAAATCTGCCGAGTGCAAGCTCCATGATGGTGATTCCCAAGGACCAAACATCCGATTTAACGGTATAGGGCGCGCCTTGTATCCGTTCTGGAGACATGTAAGATGATGTGCCGACAAAGGTGTCGGCAATTGAGTTGATGAGTTGACCAGAAACACCAAAGTCGCATATTTTGATCTGACCGCTAGAGTTGATCAACACGTTAGATGGTTTTACATCTAACAGGTATGTCAGCAACATGCGCATCCACTTGAAGGCAAGTAAGGTGTCACTTACCACGATGGATAATCCTGTGATTATCATAGAGATAGATAAGTCCATCAACAACCTGGCGACGGCGATCAGCGGGGTACTCCACAAAACACCTCAAAGACTTACTGCATATGCTATCTGTGGCAATATGTCCATAGGAATCGGCCCATTCTTCTTGTAAATTTTGTCTAGAGAGCTAAGGAAAAGCGTGAATAAGAAAGATTAAGAGGGAATTCGCTGTGGACAGCTTACCCCACGTCCATATATTCCATGCAGATGTTGATGTCGCCTTCCGTCGTAAAAGCGCCATAAAATGACACGATATGTTCAGAGTTACAATCATGAGCAAATTGGAGCTCCCGCATGATTTGTTTTCGCACAGTAGGTTTCGCATCAATGTGAATGATCTGAACGCCATTACATGGTAAGCGAACGGTCTCCCGCACGACCATACACTTACCTTTCTAGCCATAACAGTTTCCGTAGGTATATGCATCACACGACAGACCGTCCCACCGTTACCAGCACCCAGTTCGCCCAGTGTCTTCAAGTCCTCAGCTCGCAGATCGAGTCGCAACTCTAGTCCAATCTCTAAACCGGAGAGATGCTCACAAAGCTTGCTGTAATCACTGCTACCACGTGGACGTGGTCGCTCGCGACTTGCCACTAGACCGGAGGTTGGTAAGCTGGAATTCCGCGGTCGGATGCCGTTGCTAGCTTCTGAAGAGAGCCGTGTTTTTGAACTTGCTGCCGTCGCATTCGCCAGAGTGTCTGTGCCTTCCGGTTCAATAACGTCATTTATAGAGTTGTCTAGCGTTAAGTTCTTAAAGTTCCGTTTCTTGCGAGAGTTATTGGCCATAGTCGATGAACTGAACAGCATCTCTCACGGCAAGCAATTGAAAGGAAGTGACAAGGTGGGAAAGTGTGACGTAGATAATGACCGCTTTTGGAACTCGCTGTCTTTTGCCTTGCGCTTCATGAATGGCAGCTGGAACAGGCTCGCCCCAACATGACAGCACAGGCGAGTGCTCAGGTGGTGTTCGCTTCTCACCGTCTCAGAACTCTGTCGGACCCAAACAAGTTCAGTCTAAAGTCGACAATACCAAAAGCGACTCGTCACCGTCACCTGCACCCGAGCTCCAGTACAACGGAGAAGCCGAACCTTCCAAACCTTCACATTCCTATAGGCAGAATGCTGAACTCGGCGACGACCTTGTACTCCCGCACCCGACTCTGAAGGGGGACGAAGCATGGCCTTCCCTCAAGCAGAAGGGCCGCGAGCTCGAACAAAAGGTGACGCAGATGTACAAGGATACAGAAAGAAAACAGCGCACAGAGCCAGCTAGTCAAGAGCGTACACTTGATCAAGATGATGATGCAGGTCCGACGACACCAGCAATAGTAAACGGAAAGGTTGGAAAGCGAGAGATTGGCGGCGTCGAGTACGAATACGATGTGCTGTATGAATGTCAACGAGGGTGGGTGTCACTTACAGGTCTGTCAACGTGTGTACTCAGTTCTTTTCACAGCATGTATCTATTTGGATTGCCCAAGTACAGTGCGAAATCGTAAGCCTGATCGTTCGTCAGCATGAAAGAATCTCCTAAGTGTTAGCCAGGCTTATACAGTTCGATCCTCCGCCATGGTCCGATCGCGATCTCAAATATACACCTATGGACATCCACAACTTTCAATTGCCGGATATGACATGGGAATGGGTTCGTATCGCCTGTCTCACGTTTTGAGGCACGTATGAAGTATACTAAACCCGGATCTTCTCAGGTCCACAATGAATGGCTCGCCGACATGACTGGGGATGTCGACGAAAGTAGGTGGCAGGTTTAAGTCAGTGTCGCGATTCATTGATTTCCTACCTAGATGGCTGGCGGTACGCTGTAAAATTTCACGGCTCAGTGTGGCATGGCAACTGTGATACTTTTCGCTCCTTTGTTCGCCGGCGCCGATGGATCAGACCACGTCGACGCATTTTGTCTAGCAACGGTCAGCGTTCAGATTCCACCTCATCCGCTCCGCCTATTCGAAACACCACCTCGGACTCGTGTTCCGACAAGATTATACCGGTCGAGTTACCATCACGAAATGCGCCACTTGTCACCTCACCTAATACAGAAGAGGCAATGCCATCCTCATTGCCAAGCGACGTGAAAATCGACGAATTAGAGCGCGAGCTTACGGATAGACTGAGGAGCGCTCGACTAGACAGAGAAAAGACGAAAGCTTTCAAAGACTTCATCGAGGCTGGCGGAGACGAGGCAACAACTTTATGTGCAACGCGTCTAAAAAGCTATTTGCAAGTCTTTGACTATGATCAAAGCAAAAGGACCTTCATAAAGGTAGTGCATGCAGACTAACCATCTTGGCACTAATGTCTTTTTAGCTCATCTTTGAACGACTTTCACAAAAGAAGGATAATGAACAATTATACCAATGGCAACAAGAAGCTCTCCGCTCTTTAGACTACTACTCTGATTCTCAAGAACTAAGACAAGAGTTGCGATCGCGCATGTAAAAGTAACATGGATGTGCATTCGAAAATAGCTCCGTAATGTATTTTTCCTTAAAAGGAAATTTTGTGTTACCTTGGCGCGAGTTGATATGATTGCTTATCCCGCACATCCTTCGTCTCTATCTCTCTCGTGCTACCTACTTGCTTATACCTCTCTACGTCTCGCCTTGGCTGGCTGGTCTGGCTATAGTTGACGCTCCTGTCATTCTTTATCAATATGAAACACATTTTCGTCGTCGCTGTCCTCGTGTGGTTGTGTGCTGTGGCCTTGGCCAGGGACACTAACCGTGCCTTGGAGAAGAGAGCTGGCCAAGCGAGTGCCTTGGTTATTCCCCTTGTTGGTAATGTTGGCTCTCAAGCTACTCCTACCGTTGCATCCGTTGCATCCGTTGCATCCAAGAAGGTAACCAAGATAACCACCACCAAGAAGACAACGGCAAAGAGCACCAAGAAGACAACGACCACAAAGACCAAGGCCACTGTCAAGGCCGCAAGTATTCCCAGCATTGGCGTCTCACTACCCATTTCGCAACTGACGGGCTCAAAGACTACAGGAGTGCCTTTCATTTCGATCCCCAGCTCCGTTTCACCCATCATTACGCATAATCCAGCCCTGGTGACATCACATTCCTCAAGCACCAAGTTTGGATCCTCTAGCGGGAGCTCCAGTGCGTCCAGTGCGTCCAGTGCATCCAGTGCATCCATGTTTACCATCATTTACGCTCAAGCATCCAGTTATACAATGGCAGCTGCTTCGATGCCCACGACGTACGTGACGACGCAAACAACCATAGGCCCTACTGGTCCTGTGGTTGTCTTGGCTACCGTTACCGGCTCTGCCTCTCCTGATCCCAACGTTCAGGCAGCTGCAGCCAACTTGAGTTCCTCCGCCCACGGATTTGGCGCGTCCCGCAACATGTTGCTTGGAACTCTCTTTGCTGCTGTTGTAGGTCTTCATTTACTTTGAAGAGATTATTGAATACATGGATGTACGTGATATCATAAAGTTTTGAAACGCATTTAAGATGATCGTCATAACCGTCCTTCATTGGCATCTTGCATGCATAGAGCGATGGCAACAGTGTAATCACCATTGGCTCTCATCAAGTAGTCAGCAAGCAGAGGTCGAGAGTGCATGGGCAGGATGGCACAAAGATCGTTGAGTGTTTGCTCGTCCACGGACAGCATGGAGCCATTGTCTGCCATTGGAGAATAAGCGCGCTGATGATCTTCGGGATCTGACGAATAAGAGATCATGGATGATTCGACAATGCTGTCCCTTGGTGTCACCAAGACGGAATCAATCGGTGAATCATCACGGTCGTGACAACGAGCGTTGGTAGGATTTGATTGCGCAGACGCTGAACGCATTTGTCCTTGCATGGGTCGCGGCGGGATAACGGACGGAGATGTCTGTGCGCGATTCATGTTCCTTTTGGCGTTCCAAGGCGCTTTGGAGGATGTGACCTTGAGCCTGTTGGATGATGGAGACAGGTTTGCATTATCAAAGTCCGTAGGAGACAAATTAGTAGAAGAAGTATTCGTAGGCGATAGGGTATCGGTAGACAAATTTGCCCATGGTTGGTCAGTGTTGGAACGATTGTTTTGCTTGAGCTTCATAAGCTTGGATGATGAAGACTGCGGGGTTGCAAAAGATCGGAGTTTGTTGCCAAACGATGTCTTTTCGCGGTGAGCTCTGTGAGGAACACGTGCAAAGCGATCATCTGCGAGGAAGGCGGGTGATTCTTTGGCACTAGGCCGATGAAGCCACTCTTGCAAGCCGCTTCTTGCATTGATGCAATGGTGAAAACCTTGTTCTACGATATGATTAGCGAGAGCGCAATATATCAGTTACAAGTTATCAGCTCACCATATGCCAAAGCGCGCTGCCTGGCGGACTTCATCTTCATGGTATGAAACAAAGTTAGCGGTCGATGCTCGACGCCGTTTCGATAGGCACCTGTTAGAACATCCAATCGGGGTGGCAAGACGACTGGAGTGCTTACTGCCGTTTGTTGTTGGGCCTGCATCTTTTTATTTATGATGTCCTGCTGAATTCCACTCTCGACGATGTCTGATAGACCTTCTGTGCCAGCATGGTTATCGCTGTCCAAAATGCTTCGGAGCCGGTGAATGGGGTCGAGCAAGGAGTCTCCAGTATCATCTTGCCAGTCAAAACGGTAGCCATCATCCTTCCCAGAGATGACTTCGATGCTTGGTTTTTGGTCTCGCTGACCATTGCCACTCTTGGATGCTTGCGTAGATAGAGGGTAAATAGACTCATCCTTCGAGGCTGCTTTGTAGGCTTTGGGTCGCTTGCGCAATGTTCCTGTCCGAGAGACGGACGCTGGTATGCTATTGGTATCCTTCTCCTCTATTTGAGGTTCCTGCTTGGACTCTGCATCGTGTCTCTGATCTTCCTGATCCATTTGAGATCCTGCGGCAGAAGTTACGTCTTCTGGTTGTCGATAAGGTATATACCGCTCTTGTACATTGTAATGTGACTTGCTATTGTCGTCCACCTTGGTACTGTGGTTCCGATGTGGTGTGTACGCTACATCATCAAGGGACAGCTCGGTCACTTGATCTGTAAGCTGTTGGTGAGAGAGCAGAGCGCTTCCCACTTCCGTCTTTTTGGCGGCTGACACATTGGATGACTCCACTGAGCCGTTTCCGGGTCCCTCATTATGATTTGATACAGTAGACTTTGAGGAACTCGTAGAATTGAGGCGTCGAAAGCGGCTTCGAGGTGCATTTTCTCCGTTTCCACTCGCATAGCCTAGAATGGAGGCTAGATATGGGTCGTTATTGTCAGTCGTCAAGGTTGGAGTTGCGGATCCTAGAATAGAGGCTAGGTATGTGTCCCCCGAAGAAGATCTACGCGAGTGGTCAGCCATCGGGTAGAGGAAACTGCAAATACATACCCTGGATGCTCAGCTGCCATCATTTTGTACGTAATTTGCTCCTTGACAAACCTCGTAGGTGGCTGTAAAGACAGGGCTATATCCGAACCACTTGAGATCGAGACCGAGGATCCTGTGAGCTCTGGTGTAGTATATGGGCTCTTGAGACTCGTGGTATAGTTGTTGAGGCCAAAAAAGTCTGATCCACCAAATGATGGTAATGAAAGGAAAGGAGCGGGTGTCTCCGGTAGCGTGCTCACTTTCTCATCTACCGTATAGTCACCTGAGTTGCAAACTATAATGAACATATGAGCAGCTACTACCAATATCTACTTCATCAGCTCTCAGAACACATACATGCACTTTGAGTCTCGTCTATAGCTAAACCAAGACTCTCAATAGTCGCAGAGATGGCTAATGAAACCAAAAGCCGTCAAGAATGCGAAACGGAACGCTTCTCCCTTACCACTGCCAGCTTCCATTTCAGGATGTTGCATTTGCCTTTTTAAGCAAGTGTTGTGGAACCTAGAGTGTATGGGTGCGTATCCCGCTCTGGCATGGATACCGTCCCGTTGAACTTGGAGAGTGCGTTTTTACAGCAAGCAGGTATCGAGGCTGTCCAAAGAACGATTCAGTTGAGACTTACATACTTTAGGGACACTGAATTAAAGGGGGAAGTCTGGAGTGGTCGAGCTTGGAACATCAACAAACAATTCGGACAATTTCATGTCTGGAGCCCACAAAGTAGAAGAGATGGGGTTGGCTAAATTTGATTTTGACCTGTTTCCTTCGTCTCAAACAATGAACGTAACTTGATGGACGTTGGCAGGAGATTGCCTATCGCAAACAGACATACAGCAAGCTTTTGGCGACAAAATGTCTTTTTAATCTGCTGATACACCTTTCGCTGTCATGTATTGTTGGATATGTAACTGGCAATTCTTTAGGGCGATCAACGCATTAGACTCTCCAGCAATGTTTGTGTTGACATAATGGAGTAGGGCTTCGTTCATATCTGTTTGGGATTGGGGCACAAAGTTCTGCCATACATCGCTTTGCAACGCTTGCTGTAAGTGTTCGTGTCGCCTTTCTGCAAGCTGCGTTGCCTCCTGGGCCTGCATTTCCATGGTGAGTAATTACTTCCTTTCGTTCAAATCGACCTCCCTAGATACTCACGTCCTCGGAGTCTCTTATGGCTTCATTGACTTTTTCTGGCTTTATATTATTCGATGACTTGAGCCGTTCCAGAGCCCGCAGCTTATTGTCTGCGGTCTTTCTTGCTGCCAAATGTTGTTGCAGCGCGGAATGCTTGAGCTCTAATCGATCCTAGCAAGGTGAACATAGGTCAGGAATTTAGGAGATGTAAGTTGACCAACTTACTTTGACTGTTTTGATTTGTTCGCCTCGATAATTGATGGCATCCGTAATGAGACGCAGAGATGCTTCACTTTGTGCTTTATACAAATCAGCGACAAGACTTAATGTACCAGCCAAGTCGTTCGTCGTGCTAATATCTATCGTTATGAGAAAAGCCAAATAGCATGGGTATACTTGCCTTACGAGCTCATGGTCTTTGTCAGGATTTAATACCTTCGTTTGGAATTCGGCCAAGTGTGAATGCAAGTCTTCATAACCTTGTCCTAGTGCTGTCCTGGAATCAGTCCTCTGCCACGGCCTAGGTGTAAGCTGCTTACCTCGCTGCGCCTTATCCACCGACTGAAGGTTTTTGGACATTTGTTGGAGCGCGTCGCTGATCTTGTCAACCTCCTCGGTAATCGCGATAGTCTGGCCCTCCGGATCCACCATAGATACTACTGCTCTTGATCCCAAATTTGACGTGATACGCCGTATAGCTCCAAAGCGATTCTTGGTCTGGTTTGACAGTGGCACCGGTTCATACTAACGAAGAGGTCTAAATAAGAGATCTGTCCAAAGACTTCCGAGTTTAATGCCTTACATTTCCCAATCTGAGAAATTCCTCAAAGTAAGGACTCTCGCCTAGCACTGCGTGTTCATTGACCCGACATAGCCATATTTGTAGCTTGTTTTTCAAGCGCATCTCAACCTCTGCTCCCGGCCTTGTATCTTGTGTTATGGTCGGCAATACTGGTATGATAGCTTCTGGATGGGCTACATTCAAACGATGAGACAATGTCACAAAGTCGTTATAGGATCTGTAAATAGAAAGGGTATCATTGCAGGTCTAGGTTAATGTCAGTGACCCATCGGCTCAAATTATGCGGTCAAAGCCGGCATACCTCAATCTCAAGGTGTAAAATTGTCTCCGGCTTCTGGTTACCTTGCTGTACCGAACTGCCTGTCACCGTTACTTGCCACCCTATGACTGGTTTAGCTTCTTCCTGAGGTGTGAGTTTGTTCTCGCTTGCGTCGGTGTGTTGAATAGGCGGGTTGGCGGGTAGGTCGCCGGAATGATCGTTCGGCGTGTTCCATTCGTCCTGACCGGTGTACGCACTCTGTGAAGCGGTTTGGAACGCTGAGCTCTGATCATTGGAGCCTACATAGCCGCTATACCCGTCCGCAGACGCCCACGGCGAATGGTATGTATCTTCGCTACCGTACAATGTACTCAATGGGTCGCTCATACTCGACGCGCTACTATCCCAATGAATTCAAAATCACAATCCCCGTTTCGAACATGGCGTCCACTATATAATGGATATGATACATCACGTAGTAGATTTTCGTGCTAACCAAAGCAATGACTTTGGATATTGCGGGCTTGCACTAGGTCGTATACTCGCAGACTTTTGTGCCGTTGAATTAGCTTGGATTATAGGTGGATATAGCGATAGCAAGTTGGCATTGTCAGCGGCTTCTTTCTTTACCTGCAGATCCGATTTGACGGAAGTCTGAGAACTCGAGGGGGATCTTTGAGAGGTGGAGATGTGTGATTTTGTGGATGATGAGGTGAGTTTTACGCTTTCTAGCTGTGAAGTCTGGGAGGATGGATTGGCGTCCTCGAATTCATAGTTCGAGGGAGTCGTATCCAATATGTGTTGCCAATTGCTCTGATCCATAAATAAGGGCAAATGTGGAGGATCTTCTATAGTGGCACGTCCTCGGGGCGAAAGCTATAAGGAATTAGTGACCATTCTCTCCTATCCTTGGCTCACAACTCACAATTTCCGTTGCCCATAGGAAAATTAGTGATGGTTTTAAAGGTAAATGCCACTGAAAAGTCATGAGATAGACACGCATTGGACCCTGTCAACACAAGATGCACTTACGTTCCCATAGATCGCACAGTACTGATGATGCTCACAATTATCCAAGTAACGCTTTTCAATTTCCTCTATAGTCTCGTACAACTTGTCGACGTCCGAATCCGTGTAAACCTAAGGCAAAAGCTGAGCATATGAGTTTGCGTCGTCCAGTTTCCATACCACTGTGTTTGCGATCTCGACCCTGGCATGATTTACGTCTCCCTTTGTCCCCTTTTTCACTGCTTCGTGGCAAAATTAGGCCAAAATCCAATATCAGAGAGATCTCAACTTACGCGATACGGTTACGAAATCAGAAAGATCGTCAATGATCTGATGTCTATTTGATGTTGGCGAGTAATTCTGTTGTTTTCTTGGTCGCAGATTCCGCCGAGCTGCCGAGCCTGGAGAGGTAGAGATTTGCACTTCTATCGGATCCGGTGAATCCTGCCTAGCTCTTTTTGAAACTTGCTCCAGTGGTGCTTCGCTGTACCGCGCGCGTTTGATCGAGGTCGCTATAGGCTCACTTGATCTAAAAGGGCTAGAACTTGGACTTTCGTCTCGTGCCGTGACAGTTTTGTTGTCCGAAGTCGCTATAGACATGGTTGGACTCACGGACTTTGGGGTTTTTTCTCGTCTGATCGGTTGTCTGAGCTTCGATTTCTCCAAGTGCACGGGAATAATAAAAGGGGTGGTTGACTTTTTGGCGACTTGAGGGAAGCCGTTCGGCTTTAGGGGCTTTGTACCAAAGGGTGTGTCGAGTCCAGGTCGCTGTGTCATTGAGCCATTGTGAGCGGAAAACTCAGGCCTCAGTAAGTCTTTGACCTTCATGGATTGGCTTGGCGAGGTATCATTTCGAGTACGCTACTTCTGTTAGTTCACCGATCACCGGCTGACACGTTTATGGACTTACAGAGAAGAGATATTCCATGATATCCGGGTTGTTGTTGATATTCTGCTTCCATGTTGGACCATGGGAATGATGGGTGGAGAGAGCTGAAATGACACGGGATAGATTTTTGGCCGAGAAACGAATATATCGCAAATATCTCAGGAGGTTGCTAGAGCTGATGGGAAAGAGTGATCCGTCCTTGTTCTTCAAGTTGAGTTCCTTTTCAGCTACCCTTTGGAAATCCCGAAGAATGCCCACTACGTCTCTTTTCATCAAAGAGGCAAGAAGCGTCTGCGCTGGCGTATTGGCCGGTGAAGGCGGCTGTATTGGTGACGGAGCTTTTGAGGTTACGTCGGTTGCTTTTGTTGGTAACGTTAGGCTATGTACATCATTTGGCGCGGTTTTTTGTGGAGAAGGAACGCGACTGTTGGCGTAGGACTTGGGAGGATTGACTGACGAAATCGGGGATCTCTCCTTATAACCGAGATAGAGCTCTTGCGCACTGTTTTCGACAACACCGTTTTGCTTTGGCGGCTCCTCTATTAGATCTACATACAGTACCGGGCGCAGTTGGGGAACCACATACTTTGGCATCGAAGGCTGCGCTGTTGAAAGATTGACGCGAAATTTGAGACGTGACTGTATGGATCCACTCCCTGAAAAGGAGGGTTTGCGCGCTCGCCATGGAACGCAGGCGGGTAAAAGCGGTTCAAGTCAGCAACAGACAAAGGTAGAGGCACTAAAAACAGCTCCACGCGACTTTGTTCTGCCAGTGCAAGAATCGAGTCGCCAATCAACATTCTTGCTACTATTACTCCTGTTTGCGTTTCGGTGCCTGAACGCGCTGCTGGTGAGGACCTACGATGCTCCCGATGAGTATTGGCAATCTCTGGAGGTCGCTCATCGTTTGGTGTTTGGATATCCTTTTGCACACTGCCATTTGAACTGTATTCACGATATGATCCTTAACTTGATCTTCCTTTTACATATGGGCATCTGACGTGGGAATGGAAGGAGAGGATACGGAGTTACGTTCACCCATTGATATTCGCTGCAGCTTATAAATGCCTCATGCTGCTAGGACTGGATCATGGGAGACTGATTGTAAGTATCGTCTGCTTTTAGAGTTGCATGTTCTGATCAGGGCGATTTGCGTATGCCTTATGTAGACAATTATACCCAGGCTACTGCAAGCTTGCTTTGCTGTCACGACCGATTATTTTACCATTCAACTCGCAAAAGATACCTACAATCCATCCATTGCACCTTATGTCGTAAGTCACGGTGCCGAAATACGCTCTGGGTTGCCCAACTGAAGGTGAAATAGCTTTTCTGTACCCTGATATCGTGGTTCAATTTTTACACATCGACTAGAACATTCTCAAACTCCATGGAGACGTCCTTGACGATAATAGCCTTGTATTACTGGCCCCGACCGGCTTCCAAGAAGAATCTGCGGACAGCATGGCGCAGGTGAGGTCTGATGTCTTTCTTGCTCACGTCTTTGCTGACTTGCTTCAAATCTGAAAGAAACTATCGGATCTCGCTAATCTTGGCGGCCTTAGCATGTATCATTAGGCCGACCAACGTGGTGATATGGATTGCACTGCTTGCCTATACGGTAGTTGACAAGATAAATTATCTTGCTGTGATGGTTTGGGATGCGGCAATCGTAGGGTATGCGTGCACAAAGTGGTCGTCATCACCGTTTTCTGAAGTAGTCATCCAGGACGATTGCGGTTGGTGCCATGACTATTGTTGACACATGCTTCTACACCGGGACCCTGGACGCTCTTACCACTGCGCCAGTGTTCGTACCTTGGAAATTCTTTCAACACAACGTGATCAATTCGATCTCGCTCTTCTATGGGTCTCATCCATGGCATTGGTACGTCACTCAAGGTTTGCCGACCATGCTGACGGTTTTCGTTCCATTCGTTCTTGAGGGATGGAAACGATCGTCAGCCGAGACAGGCATGCGATATCGCACTGCCGCGTTGAAGATACCTGTCTTGTGGGTCATCGGAGTCTATAGTCTGCTGTCGCACAAGGAGTTTCGCTTCGTCTATCCGATTCTGCCTCTTCTAATCATTTTCGCTTCTTACGGTTTGCAAATCACATCTCCCAAGTTGAGATCTGCCGCCGTTCTTTTGATCATTATTGTCAATGTCCCGTTGGCTTTTTATACATCAATGATACATCAACGTGGAGTTGTCGATGTTATTGATTGGCTTCGGTTTCACATCCCGGTCACGTCAAATCACTCTGCGACTGTTGGCTTTCTCATGCCTTGCCATTCTACCCCTTGGTATGCTCAACTGCATCGATCAGATATTGACATGTGGTTCCTCACGTGTGAGCCCGATATCAGGTAAAGAGCGCACTATTTAGTACATTGGCTCTGCTCTGACCGTGCATATTTTCTTTTAGTCGTACCCAGACACAATATCTTGACGAAGCTGACAGGTTCTACCAAGATCCACAAGCATTCTTGGAGACATATTTCACTGATTCTAAGCTTACAAAGTCACAACAACAGGAAGGAAAGAGAGAGTGGCCAGAGTATGTTGTTCTGTTCGAATCCTTGCTCAACAAAAGTGATGCACGGGGAAATCCTCGGCAAACTCTCCTTGCACGCTATACTGAGGTACGTATTCCACACGTATACAACAGAAATCGTGACTTACGCCGACGCTATAAGCGTACTCGGTTCTTCAACTCACATTTTCACGATGATTCGAGAAGAGAAGGCGATGTAATTGTCCTGCAAAAGAAATGATCTGACGCCCATTGTTCTCTATTCCACTCATTGGATGACGTCGACAATTTAAATGTCCCACGTAATCCACGTTGGCTCCAAAGGTACCACCCAGTGATCGCTATGGGACGAGAAGGGATAAAGCAGTACTATCAGGACAAGATAGAGGCGTGTGAACTGATCATCCATGAGAAGACACAGGACTTGAGACGTCTAGAAGCGCAGCGAAATGCGCTTAATGCCAAAGGTTAGCGAGTGATCGCCTCCACCTCCTCCAGTCTGGTGCTCACCTTATCCACGTCCTAGTTCGTTTACTTAGAGAAGAGCTGCAGCTACTTCAAGAGCCTGGCTCATATGTTGGAGAAGTTGTAAAGTTGATGGGCAAAAAGAAGGTGTTGGTCAAGGTAGGTCAAATCCAGCTTCTATGCGTCGTGTGGCAGTTTGAAAACTTAGTTTTGCATTAGGTTCATCCCGAGGGCAAATATGTCGTGGATATAGCATCAGACATTGACATTGCGCAGCTTACGCCCACCGTACGAGTTGCTCTCCGCAACGACTCTTACACACTACACAAAGTGCTTCCAAACAAAGTGGATCCATTGGTGTCGCTCATGATGGTGGAAAAGGTCCCTGATTCAACGTATGAGATGGTTGGTGGCCTTGACAAGCAGATCAAGGAAATCAAAGAAGTCATCGAATTGCCGGTTAAGCATCCTGAACTCTTTGAAAGTTTGGGTATCGCCCAACCTAAGGTAGGAGTGGACAAGGTTTGCAAGGCAGGAGGTTTGCTGACAATGATCAACCTAGGGTGTTCTTCTTTACGGACCTCCTGGGACAGGCAAAACGCTACTTGCTCGTGCTGTAGCGCATCACACAGACTGCAAGTTTATCAGAGTTTCTGGCTCTGAGCTAGTACAAAAGTACATTGGTGAGGGCAGTAGGATGGTCAGAGAGCTTTTCGTCATGGCAAGGTAAGAGTCCGCATTGTCTTTGAGGCTAGGGCCCTCACACTGTTTCCTTATAGAGAGCATGCACCTTCAATCATTTTTATGGATGAGATCGATTCGATCGGTTCCTCACGGATAGAAAGTGGAGGGGGAGGAGGAGATTCTGAGGTGCAGCGAACCATGCTTGAACTTCTCAACCAATTGGATGGTTTCGAGGCGACCAAAAACATCAAGGTGAGCTCAGGAGACACCGGTTTGGATAATTCGTCTGACTATTATACAGGTTATCATGGCGACCAATCGTATCGACATTTTGGATCCTGCTCTGCTCCGACCTGGACGTATTGATCGAAAGATTGAGTTCCCGCCGCCAAACGAGATTGTAAGTGATAGCTCGTCACATTTTACGCACTATTCTCACTCCTCTTTCACCAGGCCCGTGCCGATATTTTGAGGATTCACTCGCGTAAAATGAACTTGACTCGCGGCATTGACCTGCGTAAGATTGCGGAGAAAATGACTGGAAGCAGTGGTGCTGAGGTCAAGGGCGTATGTACCGAAGCTGGCATGTACGCCCTCAGAGAACGTCGTGTGCACGTCACGCAGGAAGATTTTGAGATGGCCGTTGCCAAGGTTATGAAGAAGGATAGTGATGCCAACACTTCGCTCAAGAAGTTATGGAAGTAGATCATTTTGTACACTAGGTTATTTGACGCAAGAGGCTTGATTCATAAAGCAATTATCGCTGTCCCAATGTTTCACGGCGGCCGAAAAGTTGGTCACGTGCAAAATTCTTTTTTGCTTCGGTTCTGGACGTTTTGTTGATCCATAGCCGCTGTTCATGTCTACTGGAAGAGGCTTACATAGCGGCACTAGGTGCTGTCTTGGTATAGCATCTCAAACTTTGTCACATAATATACGCCCTGTAGCAAAGCGAACACTAGCCACAGCTGTCTCGCCTAATGTCACCGGTAAATGCATTTGCGAGCGTGACCCAAGATCGACTGCTAATACCGCATTGGGATAGCCACTTCCCCTATACCACCAACCTCAGAATGCTGGATCCGTAAGCTGGACACCAATGAACCCGTCGGCATTATCAATCTTTCCAACAAAGTATTTGCTGCACCGATAAGAAAGGACATACTTCATAGAGTTGTCGTATGGCAGAGAGACGGCCTTCGGCAAGGAACGCAAAGTGCAAAAACCCGCGCAGAAGTCAGCGGAACCACCCGGAAAGCGGCTCCGCAAAAGGGTCGAGGTAAAGCCCGCGTGGGTTCTTTGAGAGCACCACAACATCGAGGAGGCAAGTATGATCTAGTCGCCATGAGATGACGACATTACCAACTTCGATTGTAGCTAACGATGGATCCTTTAGGTGGTGTTGCCTTCGCTCCCAAGCCACGAGATCACACCACGCAATTGCAGAGAAAGGTTCAAGATCTGGGTCTTCGCATCGCTCTTTCCGCGAAATATGCGCAGAATCAGCTTCTCGTGGTAGATGATATGTCGCTACCGACAAGCAAGACCAAGGATTTGGTGAATAGACTATTGCAGAACGAAATGCTGAGGGACTCAAGTGTGCTCTTCCTAACCTCAGAAGAGAACGTGAACCTGGAATTGGCATCAAGAAACGTTCACAGAATCGGCATGCTGGAGGCTCTGGATACCAATGTTCTATCATTGCTCCAGTATGACTATCTAGTCTTAGACAAAGAGAGCGTAAACATGTTGGAACTCGCTTTGGCGAAGGAATAAAGGCCAAGATTTCCTTTTTAGGGTTGCTCATCCGGTCTCACGTTGGGCATGTCAGTAGAGACATGGCGGCAACACCTTCTCAAGCTCTGCCCATTAGTCTCGTCATTGTTGGCCTTCTCACCATAGTGATAGCACTAGTATACTATTATGGCTCTCGCAAAAAGCATTCTTGGCTTGCGCAGTGCGTGACGCTTGTCAGCTGGTTCTTTCCCTTCGGTATTGTCTTTCTGCTACCACTGGACCTTGCATCAGTGAGTATTGACCGATGTAGCTGGTTTGTATTCATTGTTAACGCCGATGTATAGACCATGTATAACAACTGCACCGAAGCGACTTGCCGAGAGCCTTGGGCATATGTCTCGCAAGAATTTCTCTTTATCGCTTGGCGAACGGTCTATTGGTCGACATTTTGTCTTACTTGGTGGGGCATTGGAAAGATACATTCTTGTAGTCACAAAGCTGACACCATTGTAGGGTTATTATACCTTTCCTGCAATCTTATCTTAGTGCAGGCGGCTTTACAGTGAAAGCCAAGATTTGGTATGCGGTGCGAACGAATCTATACTTCTACGGCGTCTACCTCGCATTAGGCATACTCGGATTAGTCTATATAGTGGCTTACAAACCCTTTGAGTCGCGGTAAGCATAGATGAAGCTTGCATTGCTTCAATCATATGGAATCTGAATCCAACGATCTATATTTAGGGCGGCATTACAAGGCTACATCATTGCTATCGCCAATAGCTGGGGCTTGTTGCTAATCATCATCTTCATGGGATATGGATTGGTGGCCATACCGCGTCACTTCTGGAATCTAAGCAACATTGATCTTCAACTGGACAGATGTTATCAGAATGCGCCAAGGTTGAAGGAGGAGCTTATGGACGCCGAGGTTGAGTTGGACAGCCTATACAAGGAGTTGAGCAATGTCTCTCGCAAAGTCACCACGGCCAACCCCTTACGTCGTCACGTTAACGACATGCAAAGAGAATTCTTGGCCGACAAGGACTTTGAAGGGAACAGGGAGCGTCGGCTTTTCCAAGAAAATATACCGGGAATAATTGATGAAAAATATCTATCTGAATTAAACCGGAAGCTCAAGAAGGCGGTGAGAATCACTGAAAGGCACTCAGCGTATGTCATTGAGCGGAACTTTCTATCTTCATTCATGCTTACATTTGCAACTTAGGTTATGGCAGCGACTGCTCAACCGAGCGTTCTACTTCCAAGATATTATGAAATGTAGAACCGAGTCAAGCCGCCGTTTCGCCTCGTCATCGACAATATCGACTCGCTTTGTTCGCTGGCAGACGACTGCAGAACGCTGTGCATGGTGGTGGCATGTCCGCTTGAGACCCTTGTTTCTTCGAGCAACAAGTGTTGTATGTGCAATTATCAGTTTGCTGCTAATTTGGTCAGAGGTTACATTCAACGTCAAAAGTCCAATTCTCTCTATCGTCGGCATAAGTCTTCGTTCCATTGGTCAACATTATGGTATCGCAGAGGTTAGTAACATTATTGCGCGCCTCCTTGTGTTGACATGTTGCATCCTATAGCTTATTGCATTCGTCACTCTTGGATACATGTCCGTCTGTGCCTACAGCTCCCTTCTCAAGGTCAAAGTCTTCAATCTATATCTTTTGGTGCCGAACCATCACACAGACGAGCTTTCCATGCTCTGGTTTGGCGGGTATCTCTGTCGACTGATGTAAGTCCATATGCAATACGTGTGCAGCAGCGTAACACACGCACCCAGGGCTCCGCTGTGTTATAATTTCCTCAATCTGGCCGCGGATCAAAAGAGTTCTGGAGATACCGTATTCTCCACGGTAGGGAGGAAGCCGATCCTGCGTACGCTCGCTAATGCATTTATTCCTGCCAGTTTATGGGCAAATCGGACTTGGTTCCATTTCTTGGAACAGCGTTTGTAGATTGGTCACCGGTTCTTTTGCTACTGCCAGTCGCAGCAGCTGTCTTCAATTTACAGAAGCGTATTGTAAGGATATGCGGATTTGACGATTACGTGGCCGATGACGACGATGATTTCATAACACGCCCAAGCGATGTGGAGGACGGACATGCGCCGTCTCGGAGTGCCCTGAATGCCGAGTTGGCCGAGGGCAGATCGATAATACAGCAAGGTAAGACTATTTTCATCATTTGGATCACCACCCTTAAGCGTAATACAGAGCGTGCGGCGCAAGAACGGCGACCAGCATCAAGTACGCGGCCTAGTAGGACTGCAATTGGGAACGGTGACCGAAATGTAGGTGAAAATAAGAATTAAATGAACGTTGAGGTATTTTACTTACATGGCAACAGAGAACCGATGGGCTCGATCAGCTGGATCATAGTTTGTCCCCCGTCCAAGGGGATTCAAGGCGTCCAGGAAGCTATTCTCCATCTGTTGCTGACAGCGAAGAAGAGCTTGATCTCCGTGGCCCAAGCGCTCAGGGCACACGGCATGCTGTAACTGATGCCTACCATGACAGCAGCGATGAAGACGATACCTTTGATGATAGCGCTTTCCTACGCCTGGCGGATCGTAGCAGGAAAGACGCCTCTGAACGATCAGAGCCTGGTCGAAGAAGAGGACGACGGTTAGGTCCAGTTGCTCAGCAAAATTCCTCCAATATCTCAGAGGCGCCAAGTAATCCTGGGCGTGAACGTTCGCCTTCGCCAAATCCATTCTACCGACCTCCTAATCACGTATAGACACAAGTGTAATTTCACGCCTATCCCCAAAACCTTGTAGACTTGGCTTCTTTATATGGTAAATGAATTAAAAGTCAGCTGACTTTCATAGCATCCTGCGGAAGGGCAAAATCCACGGCAACTTGCAAGAGGGTTCTGTCTCTTTTCATCACATCCGTATTCAGGTATGTAAGTTGTTTGCCCTATATTGTCAAGGAGCATGGGGCACATGGATCGCGTATACGGTGCAGTGCCGAGGATGACAGGCAGAAAATGAAGCGCACTTCAATCGATGCATCATACTTACATCCATCCTTCTTTCCATCCATCCAGCACAATATGGAAGCTGTTCAGACATACGGTCGCAAGGTTAGTATCGTAGAGGGTTGGAAGACTCCTGACGATGTGGAAGAGTGCTCAACAGGAGCAGATGCCAGCTACATCGCGCTTTCATGGGCCATATGCTCATCCTTTCGATTGTTGAGCCCTCATGCGCATCGTCATCGCGGTTGTGCGCAACTTGATGCTTACTCCTCTTTTCTATTTTTTGTACAGAAAACTGCCACCGCAGTTGCCTACGCTAAGCGAGGACGGGGTTTGATCCGTATCAACGGCTCTCCCATTGATCTGCTTGAACCTGAGATCCTCAAGTTCAAGGTATATGAGCCTATCCTTCTCCTCGGCCAAGACCGCTTTGCCAACATGGACATCAGAATCCGTGTCCAAGGTGGTGGTAAGTTTCAGTGCTGATGTATAACAAAAGTTGTTGGTTTCTGCAGTATTCTGAGCGATACCCTCAGGTCACACTTCCCAAGTCTACGCTATCCGTCAGGCTTTGGCCAAGGCCATCGTTGCCTTCTACCAAAAGTATGTTGATGAGGCTTCCAAGAAGGAGATCAAGGACATCCTCGTCCACTACGACCGTTCCCTCCTTGTAGCTGATCCTCGTCGCTGTGAACCCAAGAAGGTATGTTGTGATCAAAGCTTAGCTTTTATCAAGTATGTTCTATCAACCTGTTACTAACTGTTCATTCTTATAGTTCGGTGGTCCAGGTGCCCGTGCCCGCTACCAAAAGTCCTACCGTTAAAGCCTTCTATATCATTGTACAAGTTCTGGGAGATTATATCGACGGCGTGTTGCTTGTTGTTTCAATGAGCAAAATAAAGACTTACACATAGTACGCTCTCTCATCATGGCCTTGAGTCCAACAGTCTACGTCCTTGATCTATCCATTTGAAGACGTAGGTATTCTGGATCGCATGAATAGGTAGTTGGGCAGCGCTTTTTTACATTGATGATACGTTATCCTTGCACACATGAAGCTCGGAAGGTGCCTATACCTACGCCAAGGGCTTACAAAATCATACGCGAAGCAATGGTCGAATTGACTCTGCTATTGTCGAAGTGAGGCAACTGCAGAAGAGCAAAATGCCGAAGCCAATATGTTGTTTCAGAACGAATGACTGATAAATTGGGCATGTCTTCTGGGGTTCCCGTATGCCTTCATGGCGCACGTAGACATGCTCAGTCCTATGCTGAGCTGTAGACTGTCGGCTGACCTTGCGTTGCGTGTCCCCTGGAACCAGCTACCAGTCTTTCCCGTCGAGATTCTCTTGTCCATCCTCAGCTACCTGCACCCTCTCGAGCTCTGGCGCTTACGGTCGGTGTCTCGGACCTTTGACGAGCTCTGTACAACCACTCTGTTGACCAAGGTTAGAGACGAACAATGGCGTATTGAACTTTCGGCCGCAACCTATTCGTTCTATCCGATCGGGCACTATCCTCACTATTCAAAGATGATGCTTCAATGCACGGGATTCCATAGGGAGCGCAAGACGTGCATTTTTCGTCCACAACCAGCGCACGTCAATTGCTTTCTTCAAGAGCTCCCACCCAACACGACCTTGTCGATGCAAGAGATTTCGCTCTTTTTGTTAAAGTGGTTGGACAAGGGTCTGCGCACTGTTCCCAGAAGGTCCGATCTGTGTCCGCCCATCGGGTATGCTTATCCGTCGCACATGTGGGGTAGCTATTTGAATGCAGCAACGGTATGTGCGTGTCCACCTTATCATCATCGGCAATACTTGCCCATCACCCTCTCACCTTATCCTCACATCACCTATACGCCCGAAATTGCTTTACGCTATCATGTTTGGTTGCGGGACCAAGAACGCTGCGAAGCCTGTGAAAATGAACATTGTGGTCGACGACATACGGCCTTTGTCCTTGTGGATGAGATTGAAGTGGCTGTGAGCTGGTTGTTGGATGGTTTTGCGCAAAAGGAAGTGGATCAGATGCGAGTCTTTGATCCGCAATTGAGTTATTAGACGTGTATATATGGCACAATACTGTACATATGCAACAAGGTATATAGAGAAAGATGGTCTAAGTACGTTTCTGAACTTTGAGCGCTACCAATTCCAGTGCGGCACGAGCATCCTCCGCACTGTCATGTCCGGCGGCATCCACATCATTCTGGATGAAAATCTTGAGATATTTCCGTGCCAGGTTCTTGAGAGAATGGCGATAAGGAAGACCGCCAGGATGCGGATAGAGTTTGACGGTATCGATCACTCGACCATGCAATAAGCGAAGCGCTCTTAAGTCGTTTTCGAGGCCGTGGCCAATGATGATGGTACTCTTTTGGAGGAGGGCCATGAGCTTTTGCCGAGCGAGGTGAAACTCGATGGCGCCATCTAAGGAAGTTACGCCACTGAATCGACTGTTGAGGTCGAGCACCGGATGGGTCGGCCTCACGAGGGTGTCTAAGACTGCTTCCTCCTTCATGTCGATCACGCTGAGACGTATCAATTCCATGCCTATGGTGGTGTAGCCCTATATGGCAAACGTGTGAGCCAGTGCTTTTCTTTCGCTTCAAACATTCTCCTGTGCTTACCATCTCACAATCAAGAGCAATGATGTCCAATGCATGGCTCCCATCCGGTATTGATGGATCAGCAGTGTCCACAAAAGGCAGCAAATTGTGTAAATCTGCGTCGTCGGCAACTGTAAAGCAAAAAGGTCATTAGCCTTGGCCCAACGTATGGTTACCAGGGTAGCTACATGCCTTTAAATACGTGTGCACCTGTGGAGCAACCTTGTGAACCGGGATCTTTGTCACAACACAGGTACGTGCGCACTCGGTCACCTAAGGATGCTTTGGAAACAATTCATGAATGCACACCTGATAACCATACCTTGGTTTCGATTCACCCGGAGAGGTCCCCAATGATAAGTACACACCTTGTAATCTTCCTGGGTCAATTCTTGCTTGACAACAAAAGTCATGCCACATCGGTCACACTTTTCTTTTTGTTGATGCAGAATGGTCGACGATCCTTGTGCTGGTCCAAGGTGCACAATGGTGTATTTGGGCCGAATGGTTTCGGGTAACGGGTATCCCATCGTCTTTTGATCGTTCAAGGATAGAACAAGCGATGCAAGATCATGCCCGTGGACTCTAGCGAGCACTTTGCGCACTTCTGATGGAACATCCTTTGGTGGAGTAGGCACATGATCTCCTCCGACCGTTTCATATTTGCCTACATCTCCATCAAGGCCAATGCCAGCTTGCATGGTTGTTGCTTGTGGACGCTTCTTGAGTCGTCCTAATATGGTTGCGGCCATGGTTTTATAGCTTGCGGTATTCGTCGTAGCATTCAAGATACGCTCTTCTTGTAAAAGCGCATGCTTTGCTGGTAAATCCTCTGGGAGATCTTGCTGGACGCGTTCATAAATATGCCGAAATAGATTGTAATAGTGATTGACAATTGTCTAATATCCTTCGCGTTGAGTTTTCCAGGGGCAGTACCATTGGCTACGGTTCTTACCTGTCGCGTCTTGTGCGCTGTGTGCGCCTGTGCGTTGGGTACCAATAAAGGAGGCTTGCCAGGTCCACCGTTTCCCTGTGCTGGGGATTAAGATACGTATGTGGGTGCATATCAAGAGAAATACCTCCATGGCATGCGCCACTCTCTTTACGGATGAAGATATCTTGGTAGACAGATGATTTGGAAGGCCATGTCGTGCTTGTGATGGCATCTTTTCAGAAAGAGTCTCCTCTTTGCTCGGCGTCAAGGTTTGGGTTACGGTAGTTGCAGAGGCGGTAAGTGTGGATGCCGTATCCGCTGACGTGTTTGCTCTATGTGGAATATTGACAGACTGAACGAATGTTTTTGAGGATGAGGTCTGCATTAGAAGCGACGCAGGGTCTGTGGGTTCCGCTCGAGGAGCTGGTTTTGCCGATATCGCCACTGCATCCACTCGATCTCGTGCAGTCTGGAATCGATCTGCATCCTGCTGAGGTTGCTGAAAAGTTTGACCCTGCCTTTCCGTCGACCGTTCTACGACCCTATTCTTTCTCCTCTTCTCGTCCTGTTCTTTACTTGGCGTGTCCAACTCCGTTGCCGAGCGCTTTGTAGCTGTGATAGCTGCTGGATAGTGTACTCCAGTAGGGCCATTCTTCCGTGATTGTTGCGCTGTCTTGGCCTCTTCCTCTTCCGCTTCACTTCCATGCAAGAAGGGACAGCCAGGCGTAAGACAAATGCGATCTCCAATGCTCGACGGACATCGAATCTTGAATTGCCGAGCACCTTCACCAGGCATGACGATCGAAGCAACGGGAGTGGTGAAGCAAGAAGGCTGGAGTGGAACTTGCACCTTCACTCAATTTCCACGGTTGAGGCGCAGCACTTTAGCACCAGTGTCCAGGGCGTATAAAAAGCACAGAAGAGCCAATGCTTCAATGCATGATATGGATCATCACCACTCGTCTACAGGTATGCCTGTTCAGACAAGACATGGACAACCCAACGAGCCGTTTTATGAAAGTCATTCCCCGACTATCCAACATGACATTTATGAAAGGCACGTGGTGGGGCCCATGGGCACGGATCCAGTGCTGAATTGCCACTTCTATCGACGTCGCTCATTCGCTCGATGGAGAGAACAAGAATAGGCGCAAGGTTGGACAGCCAACCAGCAATGATGTTACTTGTCAATAGACTATTTCATGCGACCGAGTCCCGAGCATTGGGTATATCTTCATCACGCTTATACACATCTCCTTTCCTCTCCTTCCATACCATTACCATTGGTCCTTCATCTCGTGATACCCTTTTTCATTGTATCACTGCTCTATCTCTACTCTAGTCTTTATTTTTCTCTCTCTACCCTCTATTTGCGTTCCGGCCCATTCATTGTCTCGAGTGCGGTGATCAAACCCAAAAAAGAAGTGCAAAAGGGGAATTTGGACCCTTTCTGCTTCAACTGGCCCGGAAAGGGATTCACATACATAGAACGCACGCTCTCGGGGTCGCTACAACCTACCGTCTTACTCCTTGTAGGCGCAACGCTATAGCATATAGACTTTTGGAGAATCTTGCCCGACGGGTCATCTCTCTTTCGGGCTACGGCGATTGACTAGGTCATTGAGCATCGACCTCATTGGGGTTCAAAGTGGCATTGAGCGGACTCGAGTACGCTAGTAACTCAAGTGGAGCTGGATCTACTGACAACAGCCGTCTGCAGGACGCAAAAAGGCGCACCCTCCCCGTGAACAGCAGGGGTCCGATATGACAGACGTGGACGGTAAGTCACGGACGGGTTTTTTGTAATGAGCAACCGGGAACTTTTGAGCGCTTGCTTGAGCTCCGGGACGGGCATGCGTGCCTTTTTCAATTGCCTTCTGTCACCTATTCCTTCATTTCGGGCTCTTGCTAATTCCTTTTACCCTTTGCTATTCTGCAGAGGTTCATCCAGGTCGTGGTCACGATCGGGCCGTGCATTTCGATCCAGGCTTTTCATTTCCGTCGCCTTCTCCGAATGAAAAAGAGGCCGGTCAAAGTGACATGCATCCGGACAATAAGGCAGACGCGCAATCTTTAAGCAACAGCGAAAAAGTAAATCTACTTGCCATCGACACGGCATCTACACTCCATCATCCGACATCGCCAAATTTGCCATCATCACAAGACTACTTCTCCCCTCGACCATCGTTGTCCATACCGAGATCCGAACAAGATGAGTTGGAACCCACGTTAATGAATGAGCAGCCGCAAGGTTTGCTACGCATTCGTGAAGGCACCTCACTCAGCAGCACGGCCGAACCGAACCCTGGTGGAAGGAGGCCCAGCAAGGATGGTGTGAGCAACGAGACCGGGGGACAACCCGCGCCACATGACGACGTTCAACATACCGATGACATTGCACGGTTTTCCGCCGAATCCCTACACAGTTTCAGTTTCTCATCTACCTACATACCGGCAAATGATATCAACCTGCAGGAGACACGGCGGAATGTTATATCACGTAGTATTGACTTTATGCGATCTCGATTCAAAGGATGGAAGGCAGCGGATGTTCATCGTAGTAGCTATGTGGGTGGTGCAAGTCAAACAAGTTCAGCGGATCTGGCGAGCATGCCTTCCTCTCCGACTCATAATGCCTGGGCTAGAATGGTGGCCATGGAGCGCTATGGTTGGCCAAAGAATTGGAGCGCCCAAAACACCCCGAGAAACAGTTTTGAGAAAGGTGATGGGTCAAGTCTAGATTCTACGACAGAGAACGCAACAGGCGGTGAGAATGCGCAAGACTCGGAAAACCGCACTTTGGACGACAATGAGCAAAACACTAATGAGATATCGCCTCCGGATATCGAACCAGATGCAACTGTGACGAGCGTCCCGCGTCGTATACATTTGCGAAATCAACGTTCGCGTAGTGCAATTCCCAAATTTGGTACGTCTCGCACACGTCGACAGCATATACCACCCCCTCTACAATTCACTCCATCTCAATCAACCCCTACCACAACCTTTGATGATGACACGCACAGGTTTTCTGCTGGTGTCATGCGAAGTGGCAGCACGGCCCTATCTCAACCCGGATCTGCAACACAAATAGATTTTCCTTCTGATCTCCATACAAACACAGGGGAGTCCTGTCGAAGAAGCTTGATCGAATCCAGCGTGCGACAGGATACTTCTCAGACAGGTTTTGGTCGAGAAGTCTCCGAATCACCTGTACGGATACAGCACGGTGTACCAGCACATGTGCACGCGTCCACACGCTTTCTTCCCCAAAACCAGGCTCTGTTGGCGACAGATGCCAAACTACAGATCAAACTGGCCAACGATGTTGCTAGCTTGGTCTTTGGATATGCTAATCGCGAGCTACTGGGCGCGGACTGCACCATGCTCGTCGCTGAGGAATGCCGTCAAAAAACACGCGATATCATCCAGCGGAGGCTGGATGAGGTAAAATACTCCCACATGTCACCGGAGCAGCTTTCTCGAGGCGCTGTTTTGGTGTGCGGAAAAGTCATTCCGATCGTTCGCTGCGACGGTAGCAAAGGAGCGGCATCTCTGTGGCTCAAAGACCGGACCGATGATAGTGGAAACCACGTCTTTACCTGGATATTTGAAGAGATTGCCGAATTCTTGGTTCGTCTCGCTGTTACTCCTTCCGGCACTATTCAATATATCGATGCGACGGTGAAGGATCTTTGGGGATATAGTGTTGAACAGGTCAAAGGCGAGAACATTGAGATGTTAGTTCCTGGCTTGGGTAAGACTCGCATGGCCGACAGCGGATTCGCCGAACTCAGTGGCCTGGATGATGACGATGAAAAGCCCGAGGTCTCCGTCTCGCCGAGTGGTTGGATGCAAGTAGGAGGGTTCTCAAAAATTGGAGCGAGCGGAGTCACACCTGGCACACCTGGCACGCCAGATTTTGACGACGCGGTCATGGTCAAGAAAGTAACCACTCGAATGTGGGATTTTGATGGTAATGACAAGATTCAAGACAAGCGACCGCTCAGCGTCACTGAAATCAATCGTCTGAAATTCTTTGCTGGACGAACAAGGAAAGGTGCTTACTTTCCGGTCATTGTCAAGATCAATCCTGGATCGGAAGCGTCCATTTCAGCTATGACTGGTCAAACGTCTTCAGATAAGGGTGGAGCAAAACCACTTATCGTCAAAATCATTTCCATACCCACCATCGCCGGTCTTGTCACCATTCACAACTCTGGCCTCATCCAATCTTGCAACATTGTATTTGCCAAATATCTGTTTGGGTATAATCCGTCCGATCTTGCTGAAAAGAAGTATATTAGCGAACTTCTGCCTCAGTGGTCAGTGTTGATCCGAACGCTAAGGCAAGATCCCGCGCTTGGTCAAGGAAACATCATCAATGATGACACCTGTCGGCAGGCGTTGGCGATTGGTCTAGCGGCTGAACGAAATCCACCTGCCTTGAGCTCTGCTGGACGAGAATATGGAGTTGCACGGTTCGGCAAAGCGTCACCGCCAGCACAAGAAGACGAAATATTCCATCTGTCTCCAGATTTTGGCAGCCCACAGACGAAATCACCTGATAATTCCAACGCCAGCTCCGTCGTGAGCACACCCGATCTCTGCATATCTGCGGATCATGCGGCTATCATTGCTATCCATCGCGATGGAACCGAGATAGAAGTGCAATTGCAGTTGCGTAAGGTCGAAAGTGCCGAAGAAGATTTGGTCGCCTTGTGGATCACTTTTGATCGGGCGGCAGTATTTGCGAAATACGGTCAACGTGATGCAGGCAATGAGGTGATCATGTCACCGTCTCGTGTTGCCTCCTCGGGCAACCTTACGCACATGCAACGGCGGTCCCCAGGGTTTGCAAAATTCTCAGTCTTTGGAGCTGCAAACAAACAAGAGAACGACGATGAGATTGCAAACGAGATTGCAGCTCCTGTAGCTCAAAAGCAAGCCAACATCGACGGCACACGTGCTTTATTAGGCTCTGTATCGAAGCATATCGTTCCCGTTACCCCTCCCTTGTCGTCGACGCCCCCGGTCTCGATGCGAAATTACTCTGCACTTACGAATTCCCGAAGTCTCGATGATTACATCATCCTGGAAAGTCTTGGACAAGGAGCCTATGGTGTTGTTAAGCTTGCCTACCACAAAGATGACCCGTCGCAGGTATGTTTACCCTTGCGTTGATCTGCTGGTCACCGCTCATACATTGTCATTAGACCAAAGTGGTCATCAAATACATCATCAAGTCAAGAATCCTCGTTGATTGCTGGACACGAGATCGATATCTTGGATTGATTCCGCTCGAAATTCACATTTTGCATACACTTCGGAGAATCCCTCATCCCAACATTGTCACCATGAGTAAGTTGACTTGCGTCGTGCCCACAAGATGACTAATGGTATGTATTAGATGATTATTTTGAGGATGAGGATCATTACTATGTCGAAATGAACCTGCACGGCAATGGCATGGATCTCTTTGACTATATCGAGCTCAATGAGGGGATGTCTGAGCGCGAAATCAAGCACATGTTTCGACAAATTGCGTCTGCCGTTCAGCATCTTCACAAGAACGGTATCGTGCATCGAGACATTAAGGATGAAAATGTGACTTTGGACGAGAAGGGCAACGCGCAACTCATCGATTTCGGAAGCGCAGCGTACCTCAAGAAAGGCAAGAAATACGACACCTTCTGCGGCACGCTCGATTATGCTGCACCTGAAGTGTTGCAGGGAAAGAAGTATGAAGGTCCTCCGCAAGATATTTGGGCACTCGGTATTCTCTTGTACACCCTTATCTACAAGGAGAATCCGTTTTACAACATTGATGAGATTATTGCTCGGGAGCTGCAGATGCCCTATGTGCTCTGTGAAGGTAAGGCGCAACAAGCGATGACGAATTTTGGCTGACGTTTAAGTGTTAGATCTTATCAAGCGTATGCTTAACCGTGATGTGGAGAAGCGGCCCAGCATCGACCAAGTCTTGTCGCACCCATGGCTTACGGACTAGTCTTCGCCGTCAATATCTACCATCTATTGGTTGTCTGTATAGACTATATAGTGTTCTAACTCAGTGTATTGTTCACGACCCATTGTATATTCCTCACTAAAAAATACCGTTGCAACCTCAGCGTAAAGGCAATGGTTTAATCCAATCATAATCACACAGAGAGCACATTTGACACCACGATCCCGTCTCACCTGATACGCTAGCTGTTTGCAAAAACGATCGCGAAATCTAGAGTAGGGTAACGCAATGAGTATGTTTGTCTTGAAACTAAGAAGAGCGACATGTCTGCCGATGACTCGAACAAGCCACCCTTCAACTCTACCAAGACGACGCCAAACTTCGTCTCTCTCTATCTGAACGGTCCAAAACGGACAAGTTCAAGTCGAGAAAGATGGGAAGCTGAACACCTAATCTGCCATGATTGTAACGAGACGCGGGTTATGGGCGTCTCATCTGACGATTCGACAACCAGCGCTCTGACTTAATCATGGCGTACGGTATATGCGTGTTCCCTGGCGTCCTTGTAGTTGTCCCGTCCCGATGACTTACCTCCGATCTTGGGGTTAAAAATAACAAGAAAAGGTAAATAGATACAAACGTAAAAAAAAAATGGAGCATTTGCCTTGAAACGCGCGGTGCTCTTCTGACCACCTGATCAAGTACAC
>MVBO01000162.1:0-31515 GCA_002261195.1 Bifiguratus adelaidae
ATCCGTCCGTGGCAGTGACGATATCTTTTCATCTTCTACTCCAAGGACCCGCGAATCATTGTTGTCATCATCTCTCAACCGTGGCACAGCGGAAACAAACCATGAAGATGATGCTAGCCCACCTCTATCACCCCTCTCGGACGGCGACTTGCCCAATCTGGAACGACAGCGGACTTTGACCTTACCAAATCAGCCCACACTAGTTCAATTCCTCCATGATTCTTCCTCATCCTTTTCACCATCAGCGTTCCCCAACTATTCGCCTGGTGCGGCGAGTGGTGAAGCACCAGAAGCGAGGGAATACTTCACTGCTGCGGCACCGCCGAGAGCGAGTAGCCCAAGATCTCAGCAAGGCAACTTGCGTAATCCCTCATCTCCAAGATCACGCAGTATCATGCACCAACGTACAACATCACAGGGTGGAATTGTCGACAAACTTCGAACTACCATATCGAATATTGGCAGACCGAGTGCTTTGCGAAGTCCCTCAGCTGGAGGCAACGCAAATGTCCGTTTTGGACCTGTCTCGATATCAACAGGCGATGGTGGCTCAGCTTTCGATACAGCTGCGTCCGAACAGACACCATCAACTTCGGTTAATCCTCTGTCCGCCGGCGAGACGGAGCGGGAAGAAAGGCGTTTCGAAGACGATACCAACACAGGAACTCCGATCGACATTCAAACTTCCGGGCCGTCCGACGACTGTGACAGATCTCAGGACACGCAAGAGACGGAGGCTGCTTCCTCATCAGCCTCACCTGCGGCACATGTTCATGACGAAGTGAGACTGTTGAGGAAGAACTTCGCTGCGATGAGTTCTGTGGACGACGCTGAAGACGCATCTCGGGCGGCTCAAACGACCTAACTGTATACAAGAAATTCATTACTGTTACGATATTTGACAGCTTCATCATTCTAATCCATTCAGACTGCATTCATGTATCAAAACATTTGTAATCTCATTGCCTGTGTCGACGTGATTGGCGGCTTGGTACCCATCTAATGCTCGAATAAATCTAAACATCTTACGAGATCCTAATATCCGTCATAACCAGTTGTTCAACTTAGCACGGCCAAATCCTTCCTTGCGCTTACTTTTGTGGCATCGATTTGGTGGGAAGAGTGGGGGATCGTCTGCAAGACCTGACATGAGCGGTGTCGATGGTGAGAAAGGCGAGGCTAGGGGTGTCCCGATTGGTCCGATTGGCTTCCTCTCTGTAGATGAAGGAAGATGTTGACATGGCTTGTCTCCAAAGATGTCATGGCTAAAGAAGGACAACGATTGACCAAAGGGGTTGTACAGCCTCATTGGGGGAGAGCTGGCGGTGGGAGTAGAGCCTTCACAATCTGGCATCGATGCTGTTGTGGAACTTGATGATCGTTTGCTGCTTGGGCTACTCTCTAGGGATTGGACGTGTTCGTACCGGTCAAACCCACGGATCGAGAACGGCAGCTCGTCATCCGTGACATCTGCGGACGAGTCTGTGTCTCGACTGGAATCATTGAAAGCCCAGTCATATCTTGGGTAATGTTGGAAGTCTGGCAAATAGTTTGAAGGAGAGCTGCGTTGAGAGGGAGGTGAAGACGACAGGGAACTGTCTGTTTGGTATCGACGCGGCCAGCGGTCAGGTTCCTGACGATGATTGATCTTGTGAAGAGTGAGAAGGGGACGTGGACGCTTTCGCCGTTCCAAGTCGACTGTGAGCTCTAGTAAGTCTTGCTCTTCCTGCCTTGATAATTTAGAGATATCAATGAATGTTTCGTCCGCAGTAAAATGGTGCTGCGGCACGTTTGTCGCACCCATATCAAGATTATCCAGCAGAGCGCCAAGTTCTGCAACACGGACCAACTCTTCTTGTTGTTGTTGCTGTTGTTCGTGTTGTCTCGCCAGATACGTGGCCCAGACATTGTCCCTGTATGGTTGACTCTCACCAGGATGGAGATTGAGACACTTCTCTCCAATCTTGCAATTGCCTTCTCTGAAATACGCACAGACACGGGTAGGATCCAGCTTATGCGAGAATCTGCAAGCATCTCCGTCCCTGCATTTGCCTTCTAGGTAAAACTGGCAGATGACTTCTTTGCGTGCCGCAGCAACACCTAAATGGCACAAGTGGCAACTTAGGATCGACGACAATAGAGCGATGCAGATGCCAATGCAATAATACGTACGCGCAGAATTGCTACTCATCGGCTTGGAGGGATTGGAAGTTGACGGCCTTCTGCGGTTACCGCGACCAGACTTGGCAAGGGCAGTAGCTGTGGGCGAGAAACCAGGAGCAGACGGACCATTGTGCTTCATACTAGACTTGGACGGCGACCAAGATCTGGATGAGGCAGCTGCGGAATGATCACTACTGGGAACGGTTCTGGAGAAAGGATCAGACGTGGAAAGAGGAGTGCATTTGAGGTTGTGTGGATGGCTATGATTAAATAGGACATTTAGCATGCTGACGTGGTTGGTCACAATACCATGCCGCAGCATACCTTCTGGCTGTAGGCATGGGAACGCTCTTGGATCGAGTTACTTCAAGTGATGGGTCAACACCAGGTTGTTGGTCAAAGAATGAAGGGGAGATGGTGGGATGGTTGAGGTATGATAGTTCTTCCATCGACGCAATATATAGGCAACCTGAGACGTATACCAACCGCAAATGAACGTCCGATGATCGGTCGTGGGGTGCTCTCTCTGCTTTCGAAAAGTTTTCAGCGAGTTCCTATCTCTTGGAAAAAATATATGTCATATTCAACAAGAACGCAAGGTTAAAATCGTCCCGGGTTAAAAGAACATGACGTTGATATAGGAACGGTTAGAGCGAAAGGAAGGGGGGACGATGATGATCGGAGGGCGGTGTGCCTTTTTAGTGCCTCGTTACTGCTATTTTTTTGGCTGGACCTGGGTAGTACCAACATGGTCACACTGTACCATCTCAAAGCCCCAATGCAAACACAAAAACCTTGTTTCCAAAACAACCCACATTCCCATGGAAAAATCAAGGCCTTGTGAGCTGAGGCACAAGTGCTCAGGACCGAGTACAAGCCCCGCTGCCCTACTTTAGGCATAAAACTTGAATCTGGTGGTCCTTGTTCGAGGGGCTACTTTTTTTGGAGCTTTGAGGTGCATGTCGTGCGGTTAAGATATAAATTGGTTGGCGCATATCACTTGGTCAGGTCACTCACATGCCGATTGCCTAATATGGATATTTTCCGCGACACACGTTTCCCAAATATGTCAAATTAGTGGCGCGCACCGAAGGATGTCAATTGACCAGACTGTCCCTTAGGCCCAATTAGGTGTCGGGCATCCTGATGGACATAGCACTTTTAACGGCACGACCGGTGTTCTTCACGTGGTCGTCAACAAGAAATCCTTCTTAGATCTGGTGTCACGCCAAGCTTGGTTGGGGATCGGCAACCATCAGTTTGGATCCAGTGTGTGGGTCCATGCACACATGGTCAAGGTGTGCGACCCCGTAAATTTTGGACATTGCACGTCTATGTTACAGTGTGTTTGCGACTTCCAGTGCTCTAACGACATAAAAACATTTACTCCTGAGGTACGTGCTGTTCGATAATTTTTGCAGAATCCGCAGCCTCTTCGGGTGTTTTGAGCCGGAACATGAAATGATGCATTTGTTTGTCCTCTGCAGAAGTCAACAACATTGTCAGCCGGTTCTTGTCCACGCGGACTGTAATCCCGGGGAAAATCTGCGAGTTCTGGACACGAATTGTACGTTAAATGACCAAACTCTGGCCACACAGTTGTCCACACTACTTACGATGATAACACGATTTCCATTTTCGCTTCTGGCAAGTATCCGCTTCTTCCTCGTCTCTCGATTCTGATTCAGTTTCACAAAGGCAATACCTTGTTCACTCCATTTGCTGTCAGCCAATTTGAATATTTTGCACCGTACAGTGAGCAGGCTGTCCTCATTCTCTTCGCCTTGGCCAGACTGCCGTTGCTCTGTATTGTTTCCGGCACCAGATACCTCCTCTTCTTCCTCACCGTCTTCAGCTTCTTGAGTAGCTGGTGTACCTACTGAGGGGATTGCTGAGGGCACGAAAGGTGATGCTGCAGGATTGAACGAGAATTCATCAGGTCTAGAGGCCGCCGGAGCTGCTGCTTCAGTTGATTTAGTAGTTGTTGTCTGCTCAAAAGCATTGCTGAAAACGCTGGAGGTATTCGGCTTAAAACCAGGTAAATTGCCGAACGAAAATCCACCAATGGCCTTTGGCTGAGACGATTCAATATCGCCATTAGCAGGCTTCATGCTAGCAGGCGTGACATTGAAAGCAAATGTCGGTTTTGTTTCATTGTTCGCTGAAAAACTCGATCGCTTGATCAACTTATCTCTTTTCTGAGCGAGCTGCTTCGCATTCGGGTGCTCGTTAAAGATCTCCTTTTGAAATCGGTGGTAGGATGCAATAAGGGGGCTGAGGTCAGCGAAAGGACTCTGCTGTAGGCGTGACGCTATGGCGCGTTTGAGGGAAAGATTTAGCCCTCGCAATTTCTTCAGAAATTCTTCAACATCCTTCGAAGCTTGATCAGTCACTTCCGCGTTGTCGTTTGTCATGTCGGCCATGCCTTGGTCGTCAGTGGCAGACGGTGCCGTGGGAGCAGAAAATGGTGATGTGAAGCTGGAATTTGGCTTTGCGGCCGGAGCAGCAGGGCTGAAGGTCTTGGGAAATGCTGGAAATGCTGGGGATGCAGACGTCTGCGAAATGGATTTCGCGTCATCTTTTTTTGGTGCGAAAGCATTAAAAGCGCTTGAATTTGCTGGGAAGGAGGATGAATTGGAAGCTTTTCCTGTGGACGAAGCAGGAGGGTTGAATGTAAATCCGCTGAAGACATTCTTCTTTTCCGTCTTGGCTTCCGCATTATTTGATAGCTCTGTGGAAGGCGAAATGGAGGTCGAGGATGTCGCTAAGCCATTGGAGGAAGTGCTCAGTCCTCCAATGGCAGAATTACCAAGAGTTTGGGGCGATTTTGCTACCGGGGAAGCAGCGGGAACTGGCGAGAAGGTAAAAGGAGACTTGGATGCTTCCGGTTTCGAAGCCGTTGTTGAGGTTTCTGGAGCCGGCAATGCTGGGAAAGTGAACGGGGATTTGGAAGCCTCCGGAGCAGACAACGAAGGGGATTGGGGTTCGACCGGTTTAGAAGCAAAGAATCCACTGGCTGAGCTTGGAGTTGAAGTGCCAACCGAAAATGATGGTGCGCTTGACTTGGACTCATCTTGCTTTTGGCTAGGAAGTGACCCTAAGCTAAATCCTCCAGATGAAGCTCCACTCATAGGAGCAACCGAGTCTGCTCCAATGTCAGATTCCGCGGGCTTTGAGGCGTTGTTGAACGAAAATCCGCTAAAAGGCTTTTGTGAGCTGGCGGATGTATCCGTCGACGTCTGGGCCGTGCCTGTACTTTGTGCCGTCGGCGTAAATGAAAATCCTGTTGGCTGAGTAGAAGCACTCGATGTGACAGGAGCGGTGCCCGACGACGGTGCAGGAGATGCTGAAAGGGAACCGAAAGTGAATGCTGGCCTTGCCCCTTCGTCCTTCGCGGCGTCTTGCTTTTGCTTGTCTTGAGATTGGGTTGTGGTTGGAGCAGTAGACGAGAAGGAAAATGGACTCGAAGTCGAATTAGGGGCAGGACTCGAAGTAGTCTCCGGCTTGCTGGTTCCAAAACCTGAAAAGCCTCCAAAGGAGGTTGCAGCAGGTGCAGATGAAGTGAAAGAGAATCCACCCGTGCTTGCTGGCTTATCGGCTTGACTCGTTCCGCCGTTGCTGCTAGGAGGGGTCGACGTTCCAAATCCTCCAAATGTAGGCTTTGCTTGGTTTGCACCAGAATCACCAGAATTAGACGCCGCATTAGCACCAAAACTTACAGCACTTCCAAACGAAGGTACAGTTGAAGTGCCTTGCCCCGCCGTTGTACTCTTACCGAAAGAGAAACCAGGTACAGTATTTGCTCCAAATCCTCCAAACCCACCGAATGAGGGCTGAGATTGTCCAGAAGAGCTCTGGCCGAAGCTACTCTGAGTCATTGCTGCTCCTGGCTGATCATCGTCCATCATGGAGTCTCCACTCTGATTCATTGAAGGTGTAGCTGAGCCGAAAGCTCCTGAAGGGGCGGCAGAAGGTGCACCAGCGTTAAACGTAAATGGAGATGCACTGGCCGCCTGGGTTGTTGGAGCGGCACCGAAGCCAAATCCTGTTGACGCGCCGGTAGATGATTGACTTCCGAATCCTCCAAATCCACCAAAGGAAGACGTACTGGCGGCTTGTCCAAAAGGCGTTGCTGACGAAGTTCCAGAAGGGGTTCCTAATCCTGCGGGAGCCGGCGAGCCAAAACCTCCAAAGATACCAGAAGCGATGGGTGTCCCTGGGGTTCCTGGCGCCATCCCTGGATTGAAAACGAACCCTGGTCCTGCATTCGCGTTGGGATCTTGCTATAAAGCGTCCAATGACATGCATTTAGTATTCGACGCATAAAGAACATTTCATATGTTGAGCGAAGTCTTACCGGGCGATTGCCTAGACGACCTTTTGGCTTCTTAATCCTGGCAAAAAGGGTATGTCAACTCTTTTTGTCAACGTGTAGAATGCATAGTCAACTTACTGGCGCCGTTGTAGTTCTGCAGGTGTAGCTGGTTTCCACCCAAATCCTCCCTGCTATGACACACCTGAGTAAAGTAGAGCAAACAAGTATCACACGGGATAACCTACGTCAGGTTCCATTGCTAAACCAACTCTCTCCTACACAACAATCTGCGCTTGACGTGTATCCAAGCAGCCCAATGCCCTCAAAGCGCGTCAATGGACTTTTTGGAGAGGCAAAATTGTGACGTCAGCTTTTTGATCAGGGGGACGGAATTTTTATTGTGTAGACTTTTGAGCATGAAAGGTTGAAGGCAGAAGGTTGGTGTGCACATACGTCTACATGGGCTTACACTCTAGATATATATACAGCACTGTATTTTAGTCTTCCAAAAAGAAGTAATTTCCGCTCTCCTTTTGCTCCTTATCGAGCTGAGAGTCCATTTTGTTGATTCTCGGTCGGAAATTGGTGGGATCACGCCGGAACGTGATCTCGAGAGAGGACAAGAACTTGTTCATACCGGTGAGGAGAGATTGAGGTCTAAAAAGAGATTATGAGTCAGATTTAAGTGGATAGAGCGGGCACATAACTCAACACTTACGCATTGGCAGTTGCGTGGACAGACGGAGTACCGTCGTACACAACGACACGATCAGCAAGGTAGGTAGCCATGATGAAGTCGTGCTCGACAATGAATGCTGTGCGCTTGAAATGCAAGATGAATCTCTTGATAACCTTTGCAGCAATGATACGTTGCTCGGAATCAAGGTAGGCCGACGGTTCGTCAATAAGGTAAATATCGGCCGGTTGTCCCAATGCCAGAACGATGGCGACACGTTGCAATTCACCACCTGACAAGTGCTGAACCTCTTGGTCGAGAATTGGATCAATCTGCATAGGCTTGACCACATCGGTCTGGAATTGAGGGTTCATGAAAGCACCTTTGATCTTCTTGATGAAAAGCATGCGGACAGTTCCAGTGAACTTTGGAGAAATCTTTTGAGGCTTGTAAGAGACGTTGAGCTCTGGTACTTGCTCTGAATCATTGTCTGCCTTGATAGCGCCAGCCAAGAGTCTGATAAAAGTGGTCTTTCCAGTACCGTTTTGACCCAACATGACAATGATTTCCGAGTCGGTAAATTGACCTGCTTTGACGTCAAGCTTGAAGTCACCCAACGTCTTTGTCATTGAGGGATAGTTGAATCGGCGATAATTGTCATTAACGGGATCTTCGGCGGACTCCGCAATGCGGAAGGTCAGAGACTCCTCACGGAAACGAAGGTTTTCCGTGGGAACCATACCGTCAAGGAAGATATTGATACCCTCTCGGACGGAGAAAGGCAATGTGACAACACCATAGATAGAAGGCTTGCCATAGAGAACGCACACGAAATCTGAGAGGTAATCCAAGACCGACAAATCGTGTTCGACGACAATGACGTATTTGGTGGGTGCCAGAAGCTGACGGATGGTGCGAGCAGCATTCAAACGTTGCTTGACATCCAAGTACGAAGAGGGTTCGTCAAACATATAACTACGATCGTCATTGTGAATGGTAGTTCGTAAAGCGAACGTCATGCGACTTACATGTCGGCATTTTGAACCATCACAACTGCAATGGCAAAGCGTTGAAGTTCTCCTCCGGAAAGTTGACCAACCTCACGAGTCAAAACTTCTTCCAATTCTGCGCTTATTGTTAGAACAGGCATCACCGGTATGGCCAGTCCTATTGTACATACCCAACTCTCTGATCATATCTGCCTTGTTATCGCGCTCAAGCTTTTGATTAAGAAGAGCCTCGACCTTGCCTTGTACAGCCCTGGGTATAGAGTCGACATATTGAGGTTTGATAATGGCCTAATTTCGGGACGAGTTGATAATATGTTGCATTGACTGATTTAGCAAATCAGGCCCAGCCACTATATCTTACCTTTAGGTTATCTTCCAAAATCTTGGTAAAGTAGTTTTGAAGTTCAGAGCCTCTAAAGTACTTGAGGATCTCTTGCCAATCTGGAGGATCATCATAGCGTCCCAAATTGGGCTTGAGTCTGCCCGCAAGCATTTTCAACGCCGTCGACTTTCCGATACCGTTAGTGCCGACAAGTCCGAGTACCTGTCCTGGTCTGGGAACCGGAAGACGATGCAGCTTGAACGAGTTAGCAGAATATCTATGAATGGTATCACGCTCCAAGTTCGTCGGCAAGTTGATGATGGTAATAGCATCAAAGGGGCACTTCTTTGGACAGATACCACAACCAATGCAAAGCTCCTCAGAAATGAAGGCAATCTTGCTGTCGGGAGTGACTTCAATACAAAGTCGACCTAAACCACAACATACCATTGTTTAGCAATTGGCACAACGTCTGCCAGGCTATACCCTATCCTACTTACCCATGCGAACGACAGGGCATGACTTTTTACTACCGAAAACGTCAGTCTTATGCTATTGCTTAAAATCATCAGCAACATACCATTCCTGTCTGCACTTCTTGGGCTTGCACTTGTCAGCGTTGACAATGGCAATACGCGTTAACTTGTCCGACATGACGACGACGAAAGCAAGCTTTCAGGAGACAAAATTTGGCCAGGAAATTAAGCCACTCCCAGGAATGGATGAATAGAGGACATTGAATGGTGAATTGGGCAGATATAGGCGATGGAAAAGACATCATAGTTGATGCTAGTGCAATGAATATGGCGAATGACACGTAGACTAGACCCGATCATATTGGTAGAGACCTTCAATGGCCTTCAATGCACATTGGCCACACTGTGTAAGGCTGAATTTCATCGACGTCATCATTCTCCCTCCACCCTCTGAACGCGTCAAGAGACATCCATCCGTCATCCATCCAACCCATAAAGCATATATACATCATGAAGTTGGTTCGGTAAGTGTTGCAGGGTGCTTGCTAGAGTGCTATAGCATGAGATGGCGGTCGCCATGAGGCAAGGTGGGACTTTCAAGTTCTGACACGTCGCGCCGTGTAGATTTCTCATGAAGCTCAATAATGAGACGGTGACGGTAGAGTTGAAGAATGGCACAATCGTACACGGCACCATAACAGGTGGGTACAGCTATTATTCTTGTCGCCGTGGAACGCGTACTTATCAACCCTTAGGTGTCGACATGTCCATGAACACCCATCTCAAGACTGTGAAAATGACGGTCAAGAACAAGGATCCCGTAAACCTCGATACTCTAAGCATACGCGGAAACAACATTCGATACTACATCCTACCCGACAGTTTGCCACTTGATACATTGCTAGTAGACGACGCGCCAAAGTCAAAGGCCAAGAAGAAGGACGGTCCGGCGGCCGGTCGAGGACGAGGTCGTGGTATGCGCGGCGGTCGAGGTGGTCGTGGACGGGGACGAGGTCGGGGCTTGTAACTGAGTATTGCAAGATGATGAGGTGTTTTGATATCCGTGCACTCATTGAAACGCCTTACGCGAAAGACTCGCATGTACATGTATATTTGGTGCACAAAAAGGACATTGAGTATAGGCATTGGAACGCTTTATGACGCACTTTTGTATGATTACAAATCTCCATTGACTCAAAATGATCCTGAAGAAACCTAGAGCCAAAGTCAGAACTGCCCATGACGTGGACTGCGTTACAGTTCTCAACTTACCTTGTCTTTGATATATCCAAGCCATTGATGATAGCTTGTCACTGTGTCTGCTCGGTCCTCAATTAATCGCGACAAGAACCACATACGCAGGGCTGGGTCGCCTTCTTCCTTAACCACATGTAGGATTGGATAATAATTGCATCTTCGCATGTCACGGCTTTTCTTCACGATCCCTCGAACACGTTGCGAAAAGGGATTGTCGAGCTCAGGTAGTATGGTTCTACCCGTGCGCACTTGTTCGACAGTGGGGACACCAAGGAGATCAATGCATAACTGCGGAACCACCCCTCTTCCTAACCAGAGCAGCATATCTTGACCATCATCCAAAAGGTAGCATCCGTGTGGTTCCAATTTCTCGCTCGTCAGATTGAGCCGCGGTGGCAATTGTATGCCCTCTTCTGATATGCTCCCCTCCAGCGATATGCTATGTAGAGCATAGAATCTAGGGCAAAGATAGTCCAAGAGCAATTGAGTTGGCATTGTCTTGACAAGGTTGATTGCTTGTGATCGGACGTCCGTGGGGATTTGAGTGCTTTGCTTCACCGCGGTGTTTTTCATCATTCCAAGGCATAGGTAGGGTAACAGCTGCAGATTCTCACTGCTTTGCAATTGCGGAGTCGGACCAGCTGCTGACCCAAGGATCGCAGTTTTGTAAACACCAAGAATGTCCACCAACTTGTTAACTACAGCATCGCGAGCATCTTCCAATTTAGACGACAGAGCTCGCTCACAGGCTTTGTTGGCCAGAAAGGTGGCAATCGCAAATTGATCCGCTGAAGCATAGACTTCAGATATGCTTTTGGTCGTTGGTACTGCCGATGTGATGACTCTCATGCGTCGTTCACCATAGCAAGTTGTGTGCAAAACAGCGGTCTGGAAGAAGACGACGGGTTTCTCCAAATCGTATTCGAGACCCAACTCTATGCAATAATTCTGGTCGCGCGGAACGGTTGGTAGAGCTAGCAGGTCGCTTGAGCGAACGAACATATTGCCGTAAAAGTCGGTCATCCTTATGCCTTTGGATACACGGCAACGAAGAATGGCTTCCAGTCCAATCTCTTCAGCCATGAAGCTGGAGAATTCATGCGAGAACTTCTCGGCATCTTCAGGTCTGTTGGCGTTAAAAGATCTGTAGTAATAGGTTTGGCCTCCTGTGAAGCGCGGAATATTGGCTGCAGGAAACGTCGTTTAGTCAAATGTCTCCACGGTATATGTCGGCGTTTACCTAGACTAGCAACATCATTATAACCTGTGTCACATACGAACATGTCGACAGTAGTCTGGATCCTCGAGAATTCAATGGCGAAGGATTTGTACCAAGGATCTGCTGTGTTCAAAAGCGGAGTTTCCTATATCCTTGTCAATGCTGGGTCTGGAACCAACCTCCTTGAACGTTTACCTTAGGAGTTCCGAGCACTTTGACATCCTCGCGCGGCCTTAACGCTCCAATTCCTAGCGACGGAAGACTTCCTTGGAGACAGACTATTTTACCTCCGGTTGGTGACTATTCATGTACGCGTTAGGCACGAAATATTTTGTATCTCAGCCTCAATAGGAACTCACAATTAGTTTGAATGCAGCTTGCAACGCTGGACCCATTGCATTGCCAACGGTCTTGCTGTCTTGAAAAAGTATCGGCAGTTTTCGAAGCAATTCTTCAATACCAGAACGAGCCTCAGTAAGATTGACAAGCAGATCGGTCGGTTGCGGAAGGAAAACATCGTCCACGTCAGAAACTACCAGCATCTCGGGTTCGTCTGTGCCGCTGACAACATTGTAGAAATGTAGACTGGTATCCACGGTGATGATGCCAACCTTGGTCATGCCATCTGCGTTGGGTAGACGGTCAAGGTTCTCGGACATTGTCTTTGCAGCCACGTGCAATAGACCGCTTTGTAGCGCAGGATAGGAGACGTCAATGATGAAAATGTACACGGGAGGTTGTGGCGGTCTGGCCTAAATGCAGGAGAAGAGTAGGTATGGCGCAGTGTTAGCAATGACTACTTACCATATATTCCGATGGACAGATGAAATCCACAATAGCATGGTTCAATTCGGGCCTCGACCACCTGTCAAGAGCCTTTTGTGTCTGACGATCGTAGTCGAAGAAATGTGGCACTATGCAAATATGAGCGAAAGGAATCCTGACAGAAATCCACCTACCATCGTTCAACAGTGCACAGATATTGCATTTCCACCTCTGTCCACCCTCCACAAAGGTTACGAAAGGGTTAATGTATGTTCGACACCGTCGGCATCGAGTAATCGTTCCATCGGAAATGACGGGTACAGGTGGCTTCAACAAGAGTCAATAATCACTCAGCATGCAGCAAAATTGCCTACCTCTCCTTCTTGTATGCTTTTGTAAGGGGTCAATACAAGCGCTAGGGGTATTCTTGACTTCTTGATAAGCGATTCACTTGCCGGAAATACGTTGACAGTACATCTTTGGTATGAAGGATCGATAATGGCCGTTGGTGCAGACGTAATCGCAGTCTATGATCTATGCGTAAATCATCCTTGCTCACATCCAGCTTAGTACTCACATTCGGAGGTAATCTTATAGAGGGAGGAGGTGAATCAAGAGATTGCACTGCAGGATGTTGTCCCAAGAGTGAAACGGGCGTCGGTGTCTGCTTTTGTGTCAGTATTCACACGCATGTAGGTAACGGACATCACCTACCGCTGGTAGTGCCATATTTGAGAATTGGCTCGTTAGGGCAGGTACGGAGGGTGCTTGAGCTCCTTGATACGGATACCCCTGTTGCGTTGATTGCATGTAACCTGGGCCGTTCGCTATATCCTGGGGTGACATGGCAGTGGGTTGCAATAGCTGGCCAGCAAGAGGCTGCGTTGCCGGTGAAGCCTGTTCATATGGTTGATGACTCATGCCCTGGTACGACTGTGAGCCACCATATCCGGATGTATCATACGCATGAGTGATCGCCTCCGGATACATGCGCTTCCGCCTACTAGCGTCTTGTGCGTGCTTTGTTTCCATAGACGTGGGACTCTTTGGCTCTGGCGGTAACGCGTTCTGCATCGCTGCTGGTTGTGTTGTCATGGGCTGAGAACGTATTGGAGATGCTGGAACCCCATTCTGTAAGGGTACAGGTCCGTTTTGAGGAGGACTTTGCATTGCTTGGCGCGGGCCGTTCACTGGTGCTGCAACGGGCCGAGGTCCAACATTTCCACTTGTTGGAGCATTAGGTCGTCGAGCAGGACCAGAAGGTCGTGGTTGAGCTCCCACATTCGGTCTGATTATCGGCGGTCGCCCACCAGGAGGATATGAACCACCAGGAACTGGACCACGTTGAGGTGACTGAACACCGACTGGAGGACGCGATTGCGGACCCAGTGCTCCACCGTGCATTACGGGACGCCCTTGATGATTATCTGGATAGCCTTGCGGCAGAACAGGTGGCCGAGGCGGCTGTCCGCTAGACATGATTATGAACTGCAAGCCAAGATGTATGTGATGGGTGAGTGGCAGAAAACAGTCCTCAAATCACGTGATTTTGATAGTTTCCTTTTATGGAGCTGAAGGATGGTAGTGGTGTGACTCTATGGACGAAGCGTTTGCGCGATTCACGGCGTGGTTAAAAGCCAACGGCGCTTCGTTGGACAAGTTGTCGTTTGGAAAAGGTATGAAATACGCTTGCAATCTTGGAAGCTGATCGAGATGTCAAGATGAGGAAGGCGTGTGGGGAGTTTACGCGACGCAAGACATTCAACAAGACGAAGTCATGTGCACAATACCCTTCAGGCTATCAATATCCGAGAAACAGTATCAGGGAATGCTACCAAGTACCTTGGACGTTGGATACCGAGCTCTCATGAGCGCCTACATTGTTTTAGAGTTATTGAAAGGCGAAATGTCTTTCTATTATCCTTATTTGAGCGTCATTCCCGACAAGATCACGACTGCGTTGAGCTGTACAGAAGAGGAGCTATCGTTTTTGGAAGGTACAAACCTAAAAGCCGCAGCAGACGAACGTCGAAGAATGTTGAAAGCAGATTTTGATTCCCTGCTACCCCATATTCCGTCCGATCTGCGGGAGAAATTCAGTTGGTAAGTTTTCTCAGACTTATCGCGCTCATACTATCGAATGCACATGCTCATTCATTTGCAAAGGGAGAAGTTCTTGTGGTCATATTGCGCTATAGCATCGCGCTCTTTCCCATATAAACTTGTCGATCCGAGCACTGATCGCGTCGCTGAGGTCATGTTTCCCATTTCCGACTCCATGAATCACAAACCACTGACCAGGATTACTTGGAAGAGTCGAACAGATATCTTGGAGTTTGACATTGGAGGAAAAAGGACCGATTTAGGTGGAGGTGTGCTCGAATTGATCACTGGAGAGCCAATCAATGCTGGTGTGGAGGTGTATAACAATTACGGTCCCAAGGTAGATGCGCATATGATGCCTTAGTGATGCTCAGTACAAACCTAACATCACATTACTTACAGTCCAATGAAGAACGTATGTATGAATTGCCAGCGTAGTTGGTCAGGCTAACACCGCGGAATGCTTTCTTCGCCTAGTGCTCACAGGCTATGGCTTTTGTCTAAAGGTAGAAAACTTGTCTGCGGTGTCATTTGCGTTGTACTGATTCATGTTTAGGATAATCCATTTGACTATGTTGTCGTTAAAGCCAACTTTACATACGATCACCTACATGAAAAGAAAACTCAGATACTGCAGGGACGAGAATCTCTGGAACTGAAGCATTTCATAACACGTGAAGATATCCCACAAGGTCTTCTACGACTGGTTCGAGTCACCTGCATGAACAAGAGAGAAGCGGATCTGTATCTCAAAGACTCAACTCGAGATCGGCAATTATCTTTTGTCGGTTTCCGAAACGAACTGGTGGTGGTTCTCACTCTCGCAGACCTCTTGGCCGCAAAACTAAAAGTGATCAAAGAGACCGATCGATTACATAGCGTACCCAACTTGACCAAATGGCAACGGTATTGCGATATCTACCGACAAGGTGTGTATGGTAGCGGTTACATTCATATGGCACGCAGCTGCTAAAATGAAGTCAGGTCAAATGGAGATTCTTTTGAAAGCCATTGAGCATGTCAATATGATGCAACGTTGTCTGGTCCACGCGCTGAAATCTCACGAACTCACGCGGCAGCCCATACCACCATCCTTTAATCCTTACAAACATCTCGACAATACGCACATTTCCGATTCGTCCGACCTCTCCTCACTTGTGCTCACCGTTAAGTCAGGCCTTGCCGAGGATCCAGAATTCAGTGAAGCCCTCGAGCAAGTGTTTGAAGATCTCAAGGAAGAAGAGGATACTCTCCTGATCTTGATCTTGATTCGTATTAGAGGCCGCCCAACCTCGCACTACAATGCTTGGATTCCGTTGTTGGCTCCACATATTAATTTGCAGTAAGTGAGCAAACCATGTGTAGCTGCAATCTCGCTCACGGTAGATTAGGCCAGAGAGCGCTCATGAACAGTATGAAAGAAACGAAGAGACTGAGGAGCTACATGAAATGTTCAATGGTCTATTTCCGGCATTGTCGGATGCCTTTCCAGACATCTTCCCACCGTCACAGTATACATTCCCAGCATTTCATTGGGCTGATCAAGTCTTACAGTCGCATTCATGCGAGTTCTTGGATGATGAAGGCTATCAAACTGTATGCATAATTCCTCAATAAACTTGTACATGTATATCACAAGCTAAAGCGCGTGGCATGGTATATGGCGTATGGTAGACACGTAGATTAAGTAGGTCTCTAAGGTATCTCAATAGCCAAACGTTAGCTTGGAGGGGGCGAGGCTGGTGGACTCTTTGATTGGGCTGACTTGGGTGAACCAGGAGTAGATGGCGTGGAACCAGGATTGAACAGATTTTTCAAAATAGTTTGATCCTTCTTGTTGCGTTGTCGCTCTACCTCTTCCGCGCCGCCTGTCTTCTTTAAGCGACTCGACCCCACGAAACCAGTCAGCTCTTTTTCAAAGGCATCGATGCGATTGGCAAGCTCTCTTTCACGCATTTTCTCGGCTGTGCTCAACGCTTTCAAACGTTTCTGACTGTCGACATCGATCGTTTGAACCTGCTTGAGTACAGATGACATGCCTTCGTAGCCTTCTGCAGCTGGCTTGATCTGGAATTCGCGACGATTTTGTGTCCTTGTTTGTAGTTCAACCACTTTGAAAAGCTGACCCAGAACGTCAGTAAGTGCTTGATGATCCTCTTCAAGATCCAATAATAAAGTCTCCTGGTCCTTGAGGAAACGCTGTTCTTTGACAATGTTCTGCAGCTCCTCCTCCCATGTCTTTTTCCAGGTTGGTTTCAGTCTCCGTATCTCTTCAGAGAGTGATTTGATCTTTTCTTCCAGGACGGCGGCTTCCTGTTTGCAATGAAGCATTTGGTTCTCAGATGGCTTGCACTTCCTCTGTGTAACGTCCAACTTGAGTTCGTCAACAATGTCCTGCAAGTCCTCCAACCGGCTGGTTATTTCTTCTGATTCGGTGTCAAGAGCATCTTTCTCGCTTTCGATGAGTCTCTTGGACTGCGCGCCAGCAGTAATTTCGGACTGTTGTGGAGCATCTTCAATTTTGCTAGTCATGCTTTCTATAATGCCGTCTGTTTCGGACTTGTACTCGTTGAAGGTCTGGCGCATAATGGCCAGGTCTGTCCTAAGAGCCTTTATTTCTTGCAACCGAGTCGCTACCTCTTCCGAATCAAAATCTCTGATCAAGTTGTGCTTGGCTGCGCTGGCGTTTGCCTCCGGTTTTTCTTTAGCTTCTTGAGCGGCAGGTACATCCTTTGTTTCTTGCTTCGGTTCTGAGCGTAAAGCATTGACATAATTGGGTTGTGCGCTCTCTGTTCGTTCGCTAATAGCTTTACGCAGAGCTTCTATCTGCACGCTCAAATTCAGAAAGCCGTCATTCACTTTCCGCTGCAGCGATTCGTACGCTTGGGCTAGGCACTGGATCAGATAATGAAGGGAATACCAAAGCAAGAATCACGTACCCTCTATGTTAAGTTCGAGGACCGAATTGGGCTTTACGTCCGCAAGGTCCTCCAATTCGTAGGATATCCCGGTAGTCGGGTCACGTATATAAATGCTTGGAAAGACATCCTGACGCGGATTGTAATCGAATTTCTCGATAAATAGCATGCGCAACGCCGGCATGTTGAGCGGGCCTTGATAAGCGGTCCGTTTGACAGATTTGCCGATCTGCAGGTATATAGGTATGGTATCAAATTCTGACAAATACGGCGTTAGAAGTTTATCTAACCAAATTTCAGTGCATACTTACCTAACGCCGGAGTGGCCACTGCGCTCAAATTCCTAGACGTGGACCATTTTTCCGTTGCAGGATAATACTCTGCGCGCGTGCCAGAGGCGGCGCCAATTTCAGCTTCTGGAGTTGGTAGAGGCTTCTCTTGATTACCATGGCTCGACTGTTCTCGTTCAGCAATTGGAGAAAACTTTTCGGCCGTCTCGTCGAAACTCAAAGAGGGTAACGATGGAAGGGTGGGCAATTGAAGATGCGACGGTGGTGCGAAGCGCGATCGGCGTGGCACCGAATCACCAGATGCTCCGGCTTCAAATTGCGTGCTGGCCTCTGGAGATACTCCAGTTCGGTACATGGCAGATGTTCTCCGAACAGAAGAATACCTGGCTAAATTCTTCTTGCGCTTCAGGTTCGCAAGCGCATCTGCGGTTTTCGGATCGTTCTCATCGAAATCGCCAACAGTTTCGGCCGAATCAATGCGTCTTGGTATTGGAGGCGGTGAAGGTGCGTGTGGTGACAGAGACACGTAGTCAATGGAAGGAATTTGCGAAGGTGAGTTTCGATTTGGTGATTTCGGAGGATGCGGAGCGGAGGCTGTGGATGATGACGATGCATTTCTGGAGAGAGAGCCGGTTTTACCGGTATACGAGGAAGACCTTACGCCAGGAAATGTATCGTAAGGGCGGGGTGATCCAGTCACACCTTCGTTGAGCGATTGCGTTCTTCCCGAAGTCCTTGGGTCGTATCTAGGCGAACCACTGCCTGATACATCTGCGGGCCTTTCTCTGTACAGAGTCTGCTTCCTTTTCAGGCCTTGTAATAGCCGTATAATGACATCGCGAATTGTAGGGAGATGTTGCTCTAGAGTCGCCGCCGATGGAGATTCTCGCAAGCAAGCGTTCAAAGTTTCGCGCAGATTATCAGGCACTTCTACCAGGTCGCTGCGTAACGACAATGATGAGCATCATCACATGCAAAGAGACGTGCTTCAACACGCGGTTAGCGGCCCCCTTACCTCATATCAACACCGGCGGCTTGGAAGGCTTGACTGGCCTGTGTAAACTGTGATTGCAAGGAAGCATATATGTCGCGAATATCCTGATCGCCTTTCTGATGGTTTGCCCATGCTGTCAAGCCTTCTAGCAGCTTTTTCGTCGCATATAAAAGTCCGGTAACTGTCTGTTCGATAACTGTCATCTGCATGCCTTCAAGTCAGTACTCTAGCAAATGCAACGTTGGCTGCTCATTACCGTTCCTGAACCACTGCTTATTCGTCTATGTATATCAGACTGGGAAGCATTCGAACCCAGCTGCGCTGCAGACTGTGGTCTATCCATGAACAACGTGGCTTTATTCAAATTTGATGCTATGGCTTTCAAAGGTGATTTGACCACCGCGATAGGATCCTCGCTTCTTCTTGTTCTTTTCAGCTCTGAATCCTTTACCTCTAGTGATGATAAGGTCTTGGTTGGCCTTGTATCCATATGAATTTTCATCAGCTCCACCCTAGACATTGTGTATGTTTTACTTCTGCCCACTTTGAGTTACAATCCATCACTCACCTTGGCAGCATAGGTATTGTCACGGAGTCGATAATCGTGGAAGGTGACCTCCTCAGGCCGGACGCGCTTGAAGGGCTCGTTCGCCTTCTTTACCTTCAATTGCAGATACATTAGGCGACGCAACGATCTACATTTGGCGTCGACATACCTTCTTCTCCTTGACCTTTTTAGTCTCAACAGTCGTGGACTCTTCTACCACGACATTGTCATCGGAAGAACTCTCTTTCTCCGTACTTGATGCTGGGATTGACTCTACGACGGTGGTGACGGTATTTCCTTGGATGGTAGTGACGGGAGTGCTATTCGAGAGTTTAGCAACGCTTATCATGCCAGAATTTGATCCAAGAGATATACTTGCCTTTCAATCTTGGACTTCTTTGCAGCGGGAAGCTCGTTCTCCTTGTCGGATTCGGACTCGGATGAGCTCTCAGACGAGGACGAATCCTCGTCCTTTGCCTTTCTCTTTCCATTGACGGGTGCAGGAGCAGGCTCATCCTCGGCGCCGTTTACCTCCGACTTGCCTTTGGCCGACTTCGCTGTCTTTTTTTCGGCCTTTGCTTTCTTGGCCTGCTTTGCCAGTTCTCTCTTTTGTTGCTTTGACAGCTTGACTGGCTTCTCGTCCTCTTTCACGGGCGCGGGATGATTGTTTCTATCATAATGTGAGAACTATGACGATCTAAACATCATTAAGGGTACAATACATACCTATATTCAGCGTAGACACCTTCTAGGGTACAGTCTAAATGTTTGGCGGGCACCTGCACCGAACTCGCTTAGAATGACGCAAGGTTAAAAGAACGCTGACCAAGAGATACTCACTACGTCCAAGACCTTGCACAAGCGTTTGGCAGCTTTCGTGTGCCCTTGTTGGCGCATAAAGCCGACAACCAAGGCCCAAAGGTCTCCTTTCACGTCCGCCATGAGAACTGTCGAAGTCGAACCTTTTTTTTCTCCAACAGAAAAGACAATCACTTGTGGAAGCCATATAATTTACGGCCCTAACCCTTGTCTAGTATGGATGCTGTGCGCAATATAGGTCTTTGAGCCCAAGTTATTATTGCAATCTATAGTACATCATTCCACATCCATTTCATCGTTGAGAGATTCCTTTGCTAATCTCTCAGCCTCTTCGACTATCTCCTTGGGTACAAACTGATGTCGACCCTTGGTGTCCTCTGATATCCAGCTGATTTCCAACTCAAAATCCTTATCCTTTGAGTCATCATGTGCGGCATGAATGCTAAAAGGAGAAAGCAAATCAGCGAACTGGCACCTGCATAGCGTTATATGGTAAGCCTTACATTCTGGCTGCCTCTACGACAGCTTGCTTTGCAGTCATTTCAGAAAGTTTGAGTTTTTCAATCTCTGTTTTGGCAACCTGTTTTCCTTTACCAATGGCACATCCGTGGTATCCCTTAGGTGTTGTAGATATAAATGAGATTATGTTCATTGATCAGAGGTCGAGACAGAGCACTTACCCAATATACGCCCGAAGGTTCAATCATGTAAAGCTTCGGTCCATCGATATCCATCAAGCCTAGGATCGTAGAGCTGCCAAATGGCCGCACGCTCGAGTATAATGTGTATGCAGAGACATATTGGCCCATGCGTTCTGCGAGTGACTGGAATCGGAATGTCAGTTTCGCACGGTTCCTGGTTGCTCAGCATTCGCTTTACCTTCGCCGGTATAGGGGTTCTGTAAATGTCTCGCCAGCTCTGCGCTTCATCTCTAGCTCTGTTAGTGATATGCCTGCTGTCTGCCAATAGACCAGCTGATGCCTGCCAGAACACACCCATATCGATTTAGATATTACGAGTGCTCAATGTCGCAAGCAACTTACGATGCCACAATGCAAATCGACTGCTTGGATTCGTCGATTAGAGCCTGGTACTAGTAGCTTTGACTGTACAAGTTTCTCTACAGCCAAGACGACACCATCCTTAACGCGAAGGCCGATCGCGGTGCTAGCAAGAAGAAAGAAGATGAATCAACAGGTCATCACGTATACAGTGGCGAGTAGCCTACCCGCTGTTGTCTACAGCCTTTCCGGCATATTCTACTTGAAAAACACGACCGTCTGGAGAGTAAGTTGAAACAGACAAGTCATACTATAGAATCAAGAAGCGTCTGCGTGTTATTTATCGGCTCTTACAGTGTCATGATAACCTAACATACCCCTGTACCGATGGAACTCATGTTGGATACTATCTAGAGCAAGAAGGTCCCTTTACAGGTTAACGCTTGTCAGTGCCTTGAACACGTAAGTTCTGCTGACGGATTTCCGTGACGTCACCCATTTTGGGAACAATGGGCCTTAATGCCCTAGCGGCAGATCCATGATTGCGGTTCATTGCTCGCCTTTACGCAAAAAAACATGAGGATGTGGAGGAAGTCAGTAATGTTTGCAGAGAGCATTGCTGTTTCTCTGAAGTTTCAAAATCGTGGGTCTACACGTTTCAGGGCTTCAATTACTACTACTCGTTGCAAAGGATGCTTGTTTCCATCATTTCATTTGCTGTAACATGCTACGATGTGCGACATTGCTCATGGATCATGTCGCTATAATGGTATCCATGACGGAGATCTTTAGGTTCAACGACAAACGTAAGAACTGCTTGCCTGTTTCGGTCTCACAGTCACATAAGAGGCACTGAGTGCAGCTAGCCCGATTCAAGCTGTTACGCATGGACGACAACATAAACACGCTTAGCGCAGAGTACCAGACTCTTCGGGCTCAGAAAGGTCACTATGAGGGTCACGATTTCAAGCCTGACATTGACGCTCCCAACGGAAAGAAGTTCAAAGTCATGAAGGTATGTTCACTTTTCAAGACGGTTCAACCTTTCGGAGGCCTAGGTTGTCCTGACACAAGGTTTAGGAGCTTGAGAGTGCGCTAGGTTTGCCCAATACACCCGCAGCGGAGATACTGCAGCATTTGGGAAAGCCAGACGAGCTCACGCCAGAGTTGCACAACCTCTCCGAACCAAGGTTACAGACAATGCCAGGTTTGTAAATTTGACCGGCAGATACAAGTCATCATGTACTGAACTGCATCACTAGGGCCTATGGTAGCTGGAGACGCTCACTCGAAGTCAAATAATGCGACACAACAGCCTTATTATCTAGTTTACTACTGGCGAGGCAAGCACGATTACCTCTACTTTAAGGTAAGCAATGCATGGCATGGAATGAGATCGAATCTTTAAGCTCATGGTGTACATTTCAGATTGATCCAGAGAAAGAAACAGTTATTACATCGGGATGGAATACGGCTTTAGTGTAAATCGATTAGTCTAGAATCGAGATGAGTGTTTGTAGGATAAATTGGATCGCCAAACGTTCATATACAATGTGCATACCTTTCAAAAAGAAGCTCTCTATGTTGTCCCAGTGACATGTTATACGCGTGATGTAGCATGCGATATGTGGTGTTGTTGCATGATACATGTATTGCACCAATGTTACGGCCTGCGCCTCGCCAGAGTTACACGATTCTTGCAAGTGTGGCTAGTGTCGCGACAGTCAAAGCAACGTTGAGTGTAAGGGTAACAATGGAGGTCGCAATCCGATGTTTTGTGCCTAACCAGCTGTATGCTACAGGATGATGTACATAAATGTTGTTATGAAAGAGCATTTTTAGATAGCACTTCCGCTACCGTTGTCTCACTCTAACGTTCTGCACGGCATACTCTGGCATAGAACCTTTGCCGTCCGGCAAGGGCGGCTCGCTTATGGCAATGAGCAAATGAGCCGCAGCCGCTTGCGCTACTGCATAGCAAAACACACCGACGACAGGAATGCGTACGAAAAAGTAGAGCGCCGCTGAGAAACCAAACAGAGTATCTTCCCTTGCACGAAACCATTGCGCCTTTTGTTTGGACGACATGCCCATACGAACGAAATAGGGATCGAGGAGTTCTCGCGTGAGCGCTCTCATACCCAGCAGCGCGGCCATTAATTGAGAGATGTAGGTTTCCGGAACGACCAGGGAGAAGGCGCCGATTGCAACTGCAAGATACGGCCCAAGGGATTTATAGACGGCATAAGAAGCTATACCGTTGCGTGAGCACGCCTACATTACATCGTTTGTACACTTACACGCTAATGGGATCACGTACGAGCCGACATAGGGAAGCTTGCTCAATGCGAGCACTGCCAAACCAAGCCGTACCCGTTTATAGGTTCTCCGAAGAAAGCCTTGAAAGTTGGCCCACGCGTCCACCTTGTATCGAGTTCGTTGTAACCTTGCCGCGTAAGACAGTTCATTAGAGGCGTGCTGCCGTTGGGTATCAGCGAACTGAAGAGAGTTGACAAACAGATCATCCAAAGGCTTTGGGTAGACGTATCGCATGCACATCAATCCAGCTAGTGGGACATGGGATATGAGACTTTGGACGCCTTTAAGGAAGACACGCAATGATTTTTGGGCTTGCGTGTCATCCCAAGGACTTGTTTGAGCGATAACTGAGAAAAGCCCTCGAAGTAAAAGGACTGGAACGGCGATGAGGAGATTCGACAAGCCATATAGAGTGACAGCAACGCAAAGGAGATAAACAAGGGTGCGCAGGAACTTGTAGCTGTGAAAATCGGGGTTAAGATAGGCTAAGAGGCAACCGTCTACCGCATATTTGACTCCGCTCTTGACACGTTGCGCTGACCATGGCATGCTTGCTCATAAGAACGCTTCGGCCTTGCCAACGAATAGCGTGCCTGATTTTTTGTTTTTATTGTTTTTTGGCCGTCAAACGAAATTCCGTGGGTCTTTTAAGCGGAATCATGGCCACTTCTTTCTCATTGGTATCTACATCAAGGGTTCATCGCTGTTCGAGAGTCGGTTGAGATGGAGATATACATCCGTGCCATATCTGAAGGACTATCAATCAGCATCGTCTAGTAGAGCATTGCCGGCCAGCATATCGCTTACCCTTCCATGGATATGAGTTTCAGGTCACCTCCGAAATATCGCGCATACTATGATTATAGGACGTTAGTACTCGAATATCTGCTCCTTCAAGGCACGTACCAAGCGTGAAATGGGCAATCCGTAACCGAATCCGGCCATGGGAGCCTTGAAATCAGAAGCGCTGAAATCAGGGTCTAACTTTTGAGCTTCGGCAGTTGTATACTAAATGCACAAGCGTGAGACACTGTCGATCGAGCAACTGACACTCAACACACCATATATGTCCATACAAGGGGAATTCCGGATCGGGGAATGCCTCCTCCTTCGTCGGATATCTTGATGGTGATGTCTTCTTTGCCCTCGGCTACAATTAATTTGATGGGTGGGTAATCCTCCGCACTGTCTCCGTAGACTTCGACCACAGCTCTCAGAGAGTTCTTCAAGAGCTCGAAAAGCATGTGGCTGAGATGGCTCGGAACATACATAAATTCTATGCTCTTGTCGCAGTAGAGTTGTACCTCGGGTGCCTTGAACAAACCATAGGCATCCTCGCATATGAATCGCGCGTTATCAATAGCCTCTCTTGCAATCTCTTCCAGGTTTGTACGAGTGCATATGATGCCGACATAGTCTGCCCTTGGTGGACCTCTGTTAAGTGCAACGTGCTGACCTAGAATGCCAGCTTTAGCTGGTTTCCAAACAAAAGAATGTGATCCATCAAAACCCACCTATCAGCATTCGAATACCTATCCTTGACATGTAGAATCGATCGAGAAATGCTTGGATATCTGTATCCACCACGTTCGACGACCTATGCTCCTTAAACTCCAGGATACCCTGAGCTGCAGGTGGAGGAATTAGCAATGGAATTCTTTCCGAGAACGTATTTACCCTAGTGCAACATGTTAATGCGACCTTTTTGGACGTATGCCATGCCCGAAACCGTACTTACCATAGTGGTCACAACAGGATCGTGACGATGTTTTATGGCCTCGATGGTCTTGACTAGAGTTACGTTGTATTTGATGATTTCTGGGGGCCAGTCAAACTCGTCAATGGCCGAATAATAGCGGTGGGATAGAGGTACTGATGTGTGTTTTGATGACCCGTTTTTGTAGTTCCTGGTGTTCGCCAAGTTTGGAGTGTTTGATGGTAATTGTACGGTAGCCCCATTTTTCCGATGTGCTGCAGCTTTCAATTGCTCGCGGACTTTGGAACTTATCTCAGGCGGCGGTAGCTCAACGAGATCCTAACAAGACTGATTAATCCACAATAGACAGGACAGGCGGATGTGAAGGACTTACTTGGAAGGACTGAGCATACCACTCCTTGACTTTGATCACTGAAGGCATGTTGTTGAGATTATGTGGTAGCTCCTCTAGCTCCTTGACTCTGTGCGCAAGCCGTACAGGCAGCTCCTCTGTAACGTTGAATGTCAACAATGGTTGTAATGAGGGCAAAGTGCAGGCTATGAAGCTTTGGGGTATACCGCAGGCAACCCATGATACTTACCATGAAGGAACTGACTTGCCTTAAAGAGCGTCCCCTGCGTCGGTGTCTGACCTACAGAAAGTGAGGATTTGCTCAACTCTGGTCCTTTCGTTAAATGTTGTGCTGCAGGAACGTACCAAACATGACCATTTGGTGAAGTGACACGCCGGTCTGCGGAAACTCTGCAAAGTACTTTATCTTCTCATATAGTTTCGGCGTGAGTCGGAACATGGTCAGCGTAGCATGCAGCTCAATGAGGTGAGCTTGCTTGCTCGCGTGAATTCTCACGTGTTTCACCCGATTTGGCGCCGGATGTCGATAGGATTGTCTATGGAAGTATCCATTGGGTGTTTAGAGGGTATCTATAGCGTCTCCATTAGGTGTTGCAAGGTGTATATTACATGTGTATAGAATGTCCCTTGTTGAAGTGGATGTCGCTCACCGCACTCTGGGTGCTCGGAGCCTAAATCAGATGATGCAAGGTTACTCAAATTGGCCAGTCTCGAGGCAATCAGGGAGGTAGTGGTGCCATCCAAGCATTTTCATGACTGACTATTACATAATGAGAGGTACAATATCGACCTGCCCACCTGAGGTTCGAGTTCGCCGACCATCCGCAATTGGGGAAATTCTGAGACGACTTCCTTCTTCCTTCGTCCGCCAAATAGGAGTAAGGTCAGGATGTCAATGTCTTTTTATTCAATGATACCATCACGGTGTTGGGCTGCCTGCCGTTGAACAACTTCAGCCAAGGCTTTCTTCTTTCTCTCTTCTATAGCGGATGGATCATCAACTTCATCATCCTCTTCGTCATCTAGAGTTGTCAGCAAAGGATCGTTCTCGTAGGTAGGAAGTAGAAATCTAAAAACATGCTCGTTAGTCGATCTCTCAAACAGGTGTGGTGTGAGGTTTGCTTACTTTGCGTCCCTCCAAAAGTCTGCGTCTAGGGAAGGAACCGCCGTGAAACATCCCTTTTGCTGCATATGCTGGGTTAGCTCCTCTATCTCCTCAAATGTAGCACCGCAAGCATAGCAGCGATTAAGTGATGTTGAATATCGTATGTAGTTGATAAAGATGATAGTTTTGTAAAAGTCCAGACCAAGTCTTTTCTTAATGTCATTTAGATTGAAGCCGTGCTCATCTTCCAAATGCTTTAATGTCGCTTCCGGAGATGGAAGGACGATCTCATCAAACAAGCACATTGTCGGCTCGGATTCTTCCTCATCCCAATCCGCCCAGAGACTGAATTGATGTCCATAAGTAAGGGTCTTTCTAGTCATTGCGCATTAAACCTACTCTTCTTTTCCATCATCGTCGCTTTCATAGCGATCATTCTCCAATGTCTCCCAGTTCTTGCCTGGCTCGAGATAGTTGATGACATAAAAGCGATCGTAGGTTCGATTCTTGGCGGCGATTTTAAAGTGCTTCTTCTTGCGCATGTGTTTTCGCAAGACAGCCGGAGTTGTGAATGTTTTTTCACAGTACAGACATTTCAGGTTCGTCAGCTTGCCTTCCAGAATGTCGAGAAATTCGTTGACGTTGACGAGGTTATCTGGCAGGCCGATGTTGAAGTTGTGTTCCCCAAACATGTGTCGGAAGAGTTGCGTGCGGTCGTCTAAAACAATCTTGCAAAAGAGACATTTGCGAGCTTGCTGTCCTTCGTGTTGTCTTTCGTGCTCTTGACATTTCAGGATCTCATTTAGCTTTTGCTTTTGCAACGTTTCGCGGATTTCCTTATCGAGTGGTACGACATCTGGATCAATGACTGTCAAGCCTTCCATTGCTGGCACCAAGTCATTGATGGACTGGTGTTCTTCGATTTTTGCCCAGCGATGAAGATAGGCGTCCAAGGTCATATACATGTGATGTATATCCTTGAATTTGAGATGATGTTCGGACTCCAAATGGGTGACTAAAGAGGTGGTATCGGTATAAATGTTTTCTGCGCTACATGATTGAAATGGACATGGAACAAAGCAGGTGGTATGGTAAGGCGGTAAGGTCTCTTCCTCTTCTTCGTCCGAGGATTCCGAAGCCTCAGAGTCATTGTCGTCGCTTGTGTGCACGCGTTCACTGAATTTGTTGCCAGGGTGCGCCTGTTTGGCGGGGTGACTGGGTCGTCGTGGGTGTGTTGTGCTTTTCCCATCCTTGGCCGCATGCCGACTTGAGCCTCCGAATCCACCTCGGCCGGTTTGCTTGGCGGTAGATCCTCGCCAAGCAGAGCTACCTCGGGCATGCTGCTCCTCAGCCTTGTCACCAGGCTTCTCCTTCTTTCCCTTTGCCAGTCGACCGACGGTTTGCCACCCCGATGCGCTCATGAGAACAATCACAGCACCGCAGAAAAAGTGTTGGCAAAGCACAAAAGGGAAGCTTGTGTCCAAAAAAGGAAAATGAAACAAATTGTGACGTCAGCAATTCGCGCTTTCCATTGTTCCTAAAAAGGAAACGTCGCGGATTGTTGTTTAGGCCACTCCTGAGCTTGGGAACGGGGGCTTGCGCTTTGACTTCCCTCCAGATCCAGACTACAATCATTCCACAAATTCATTTTGGGAGGCAAATACGGGATTCGTACCCTCTGGAGCCCCCCGCCATCCTGCTGGTTCTATTTGAGAGGTTACTTGCCATATTGCTTCAGGTGGATTGAAAAGCGTGCAATCGCTATCTTGTTTAAGGAAAATCGTCATCGATACTCACTTTATTCTCCGCAGCCTAAGCTGGAATTCATGATGTGTGCTGCCGTACTGGCAGATCGCACCTTTGTTATCTAATTGATAGGCGACGATCTGGGTACCCTCACCCAACCTGGGTAGCAGCATATCGCACGCGTAAACTCTAGAGAAACTTTGCATCTTTTTTCTCTTCTCCCATGCATCGACAACACTCTCAAAATCTTTCGGCGAAGCCGCCGGCATTACCAGCTGCCACGCCCACTATACGCAAAGCGAATTCATTCAAGCCTAGCCGAAGCAGTAGTATCACCGGCACGCAATCGCCTACTGAGAGTACATATCTTGCGTTTCAAGAGTTGACGCTATACTCAGAGAATATTGAGCATCTGCCACCGTCCAGGCGATTTCCATATGTTCCAGATGGGGGATCGTGTGATTCATCGGATTCCTGTGTCATCCGATCACCCCTCAGCCTTTGCCGCTCATTCTCATCCACACCATCATCACCACGTTCATTTGCCACATTGACCGCACCCTCACCAAGGTTGCCTGTACGAATGGGCCATAACGTAAGTTCATCAATTGGAGGGATATGCTTTCAGAAGTAATCAAAACATTCTACTTCTGTACAGGTACCCCATCATTTCGAACCAAAGCGCTTCATGAAACCTGATCAATGCAGGTATTGCTATGAGACCTTGTGGGCCAAGCGCGGCTGCCAATGTTTGCGTAAGTGTCATGATGTGATTCTTTGTACATGTTCATTGATTTTCACAGACTGCGGATATGCTTGTCATGCAGAATGCGCATACTATGTGCCTGCCAAATGCGGACTTTCGTCCGAATTGGAGTCCTACGGTGAGACTTTTGTTGTATATAGGTCAACCTTTGCTTATGCGCGCTTATCTCAGGGAGCATTCTATCTATGTTTACCGAAAATGAAGCATCCATCGAAGGGATAACGCCGGAGCCTTTGGAGATATCAACGCCACGAGGATATAAAAGAAGCGGGAGTTTCACCAGCCTTCGAGTGTAGGTATCACGTCTTGAGGGATCTCAAAGATTGACCTCTTACATCAGATTTATGCGACCGAGCAACAGTAGCCCCACATGTTCACGAAAGAGCAAGCGAAGAGCAACTGGCATCGACTTTTCCATGTTTCGTTCACCGTCAAGTACATCCTCCCTAAAATCCTTGAGTAGGGATTCTAAAGTCACTGTCCCTCCAAGCCCCACGCACTCCATCTTCTCCCTACGGCGGAGGAAGTCTCAGCTATCCATGGTCACAACTGCAGAAAATCCAACGCCTACGAAAGTAGAGCAACCGCGTTTCACAAAGCTTACCTCGTCCACACTCTCATTCAAAAGTCACCGATCCTCCCCAGTGACAAGTCTCCATTCGAGAATCACGTCTCCAACCACTCCACGTTCTTTCAAGCCCTATTACTATCAGGATCGAGAATGCGAACCATCCCCTCATTTGTCACCTAATATTGTTCGTGCTCCAATTAGATCTCCTACTGCTGCAGCACAATACGATTATCCTGGTCATCAATTCAAGCGTGATTCGGGATCCTATAGTTTGTTCAGTAACGAATCGGATATTGAGATTGAGTTGGATGAATTGGCTTTCCATGAGCGCATTGGAAGTGGCAGCTTCGGCGAGGTGTGGCAAGGGTATTGGCATGGCAATTGTGCCATCAAGATCCTCAAGCTTGCTGATCCTACGGAGGAGCAAATCAACACTTGGCGCAACGAGGTTGAGATTTTGCGACATACAAGACATGAACGTATACTCTTATTCATGGGCGTATGCGCTCAGCCTCCCAAACTCGCTCTCGGTAAGTTTTGGACTTAATATCATGCGGTGCTGATTCGTATTCTTAGTAACCGCATTGTGTGAGAATGGCTCACTGTACAAGCACATACACGTCCTGGGTACGCCAATAGGACTGCAATTACTGCTCCGAATTGCCACACAGATAGCTGAAGGCATGGAGTACCTCCATGCAAGGGGATTGCTCCACAATGATCTCAAATCGCACAATATTCTCTTGAACAAGGACTTCGACGCGAAGATTGCTGATTTTGGTCTGTCCATGCTCAAGCGCGACAATCGACTGGCAAAAGGCGTACAAGGTAGTGCTCATTGGCTTGCACCGGAGATCGTGCGCATGGCCGATAGGGATACGCCGTATAGCGAGAAATCAGACGTTTGGGCTTTTGGCATGATGTAAGTGGGCACACTAAATGTTACCCTTATCTGCAGTGACTCAACTCCTCTTCTTGAAGCCTGTACGAACTTATAGCGTCGCGTTTACCTTACTCTGATCTTGTCGGCGAGCAAATTCTATGGCAAATCGGATCCCAAAAACTGCCTTCCATGGACGAGGTCCGCGAAGATACGCCTGCTGATCTCAAACAACTCATGGCGAACTGTTGGGAGCTCCGACCGCAAGACCGTAAATCCTTCGATGTTATTCTGCAAAATCTCGTGCATATGCAAACGAAACTAAACTTTAGTATGCGCCGGACTCAAAGTTTGCAAAACGTACGAGATCGATCTTGGTCACTAGGCTCTAATTCCCCAGGTAATGCCAGCGTTCATTCTCCGATACCTTCCGTACATCATATACGTATGAGTCTTGTGATGCACACCTCATAATGCCGACGTGAATATTGTTTACATTGTAAAGGTGTATTATAGACATGTACCATGCGCTATAAAGTCAGTTAAGGTAAAACTATTGGCACGGAAGACATGCATCACGCGAATTTGTCCAAATGCACATCTAATGGTCGGCCACCGTACATGTAACCGTGGAATTTTGCTGCGTCGGTGTGAGCAAACGCGTCGCTACAGCTCCACCTAAGGTTGTTCCATACCTATGGCTCTCTCCGCTTCATCTGCATTGTCGAATCGAACTATACCAGAACCCTTTGACCGGCCACCCATCTCCAAGTGTTCTGCGCGCAAGATATTGCCTACATAGATACTGAGTTAATCACTGCACGTGTTAATACGAAGAGAACTGAGGGTACATACCACAACTTCGGAAGAGGTCGATGAGGTCTTGCGCCGTAGTGGAAAATGGAAGCTACAAAATTTGATGAGACGGTCAATATCTAAAGACGTTCCGATGTTGTAGAGCGGACTCACGTTTCCAACATAAATCTGTGATCCTGCGGCATCCGCTGACAAATTTGCACCGGGAGCTTCGTACGCATTTACTGAAGAAGTTGGTAGATAATCTCCTAACGCGGCAATCAAATGAGCCCATGAACCTTCAAGCTGAAAGCAACTACTCACCTCTACCGCCGTCTGCGCCGCCAGGCCCGCGGTGTGGCGGACCAGCGCCAGAGGCGGGGGAGGGG